>CALSFV010000139.1:0-136374 GCA_943737045.1 Parapristionchus giblindavisi | reverse complement strand
AAAGATAAGCAATCGTTCTAACAAGCAGGGAATCGACTAAATAATAGATTTGCAACATTTCTATCCGAAAACCAGATTTTTACAAGGTCCGCCCACAGAATTGTAAACCTTCAAAGTTGCCTCTTTTAAAAAAGTGACTTTTTCGATCCATGAGGATGAATGATGAGCTACCGCTACCAAACTTACAGGACTATCAGTAATCACCAAGAGAATCAGTTTGCTGCTTTGAACTCTTTTAAAGCTCTTCTAGAAGCCGAGATATGATTTTGCGACCGCGATATTGCAGCAAGTCTGCAGCCAATACCCGAATTCACAGCAACCTGAAACTTTTTTTCTGGATAGGCCTTGTAGTTCTCTCAATGCTCACGAAGCTTGATGAGTACGAAAAAATCCCTGAAAGAATAATGAATTTTCGAAAAAGTAGTGTTCGGAAGCGTCATCACTATGCAATAACCAGAAAGGCCCGTGAGACCTTATAAGGGTATCGAGTACATACATACATTGGGTACATAATGTCCACATTACAGCTTGATATCTCAACTGACCCAAAAATTACAACAGAAATAAAAAGTGTATTCAGACTTTTGGGCGCTACTGTATATCGGGAGGAAGTAGCCCTTTAACCTACGAATGATGACAGATATCTGTCGAGTATTGATTGATTATTTGGAAAGAGTAACTACTGTAGCTCATGAATTAACGAGTTAGTATAGAAAAGAACGGGCAACCGTGCAGACAATGAGATAGCAACACTAAACAAGCCTATGCAGTTATTCAAGTGTAACTGTAATGTGGTGTTAAAATCTTGGAAAAGTAGATAGAAAAGTGAAAAGTAGTGTTAATTTTGTGATTGTAAAAGTAGTTGGAAAAGTAGTAATCCAACAGTCGCGTAAAGGGTTATTATTGTGAAAGTTTGTCAACTACGAAGCTATGCTGCTTTTCCAACTACTTTTACAATCACAAAATTAACACTACTTTTCACTTTTCCATCTACTTTTCCAAGATTTTAACACCACATAATGGTATGCGCTGCAACCGTATACGCTTTTACCGGCACTAGTTCGGATGAGAATCGATGAATAATAACCGACTGGGTTATAGCCATTTGCATACTTTGTCTATTCATTAGCGCTTGTCTCACATATCCAAATGTTTATAATCCAATCGGATATTATTCATCGGTTCTCCTTCGACCTAGTGCCGCTTTAACCACAACACCGTCTCTCACAAATCTCATATGAAAAAATCAGTACACTACGGTTAATTCGTTGTGGTATAGTATTTTATCCCTAAAATATGCGTTCAGTATTTTGTTGACCCTTTTTTTCTGAAACGTCCTCTCCCTTTCCCTCTACTTCTCTCGCTCGCTCCCCCTTCTCTTTCCTTCTATCTTTCCTTCGTCCCTCTCTCTCCCTCACCCCATTTCCCCGGTAAATATAAAGGGTAAAGGGTAAAGCTTAATCCTATTATCTATGCTGATTTTGCGTGAGATTTTGTGACATTGTTTCATATTTTGAAAAATCAATTAGAATCTACTCTGATCAATGAATTTCTTCGATAAATATACAGAATAAAAGAGGTACGCATACCAATCATGCATCATTACATTAAAAATATAAAGCTCCCACTTTCAACTCATCATTCTTTTCATTTTCGATATACGTCAGATTCTTGAATAATCAACTGAAATTCCACGAAATCACAAACAGACCCTTATAATTACAAATATTTATGCAGTGTCCTAAAGTCATGAGATGAAAATAAATGAAACGAAAAAGTGGCGAAGTGGTGTGTAAAACGAGGAAAATGTGCTCTACTTTTTCGTAACTTTTGAATAAATAGTAGAAATTAAAAACGTTGTCTGGAGCCTTTTCAATTACTTATCACGGGTCTCCTGTAAAAATGTTGAAAAAAACGTCCGGCAATGCCACTAGGAAAAAATTTTTCTCTCCGATTTCGATGAAAGTCGGTCAGTGGGTGTGGTTGGGGGTCATGAGAAGACATAGCCACTTTATTTGGCCAAAATTGGAGATTATCGATTTTTAGTGATCTACCCTGAAAATGATCATAACTCGGTTCATTTTCATCGTACAATGAGCCGATAGGTGTCATTCGAATCGTCTTCTAATGCACTCCAAAAAGTTGATGATGAGCCGTTCGCTGCTATCTTTAGGGCGAAAAACGCGAAAAACAAAAAAAGTTATCTCGAAAATATTTTCTTGACCCCATCCGTTTTATTGCAAAAATTATGTCTTCAAACGACGCACAATATTACTATCTAGTTCATTGCACGTATCTCTTGGCCCCCAGGGTCAATTACTAGATAGCTCATGGACTTCAAGGTGGACTCCCGCGAACATTTTCGTGAACAAACCGTGAAGACAGAAAGTTAGCAAAAGATATTCTACACACCGTACACTATTTATTTTATGCTAATTCAGCTTATTGATCGCTAGAATCAAGAATGAATCGTGCTTGCAATCGCAGGCAAAGGCGCGCTTTTTGGAAATAAGAAAGTTCGGCAATAAGATTCGAACCCGTGACAATGCGCTATCTAGTCAGAAGTTATACCACTCCGCTAATGGATTGATGAGTGGCCATTCTATCTTCTTGCATATCAATTGAAAAATTGCATAAGTGAGATACAAGAGATTTGCATGAGTATTCGCGGGTGGCCGCCACCTTAAATCGATTTTGATCACTTTCCGTTTTTCGAACATATCTCACTTCAACGTTGTCCAATTTCCTTTTCAAAAAAAAATAGAAATGATTCTCTCGAAAAGGAGATTGAAAAGTGTACAATTGTCCAAATTGTTATATCAAGCCGTTTTCGAGTTATTAAAGGAAAACTGCTACAATTTCGATGTTTACAGATTTCATGTGTTGTATAGAGACGCGGGATAATAATAGTTTGATTTTATATTTTTTTTCGGGTATTGTATTTGTTCGTGAACTCCCCCTCCTCTCCTTTATCTGTCTGTCATTCATCTCTTTATTTATCCCCTCTGCTCTCTCGCACCACCACACACTCTCGCCTCTTGCATCAATTCCAGCGGCAAAATAATTACACTTAAAGTTCATTTTCTCCAAAATATCTTCCTCAAATTGGCTGAATTTTTTTCTTTTTCATGAAAAATGAATTAGACAGGCGTGATCGCCATCAGATTCTGCCCCGTATGATATAGTCTGTAAAATTTAGCATCATCATGTGACGAGAAATGACTAAAAACTCGATTTCAACGCGACGTCGTCAGGCCTCAACGGTTTCTCTAGATACAAATTGAATATGACCATCGTTATCAGCAACCTTGAGATCCCCCGATCCCCAAAACTTGATTTTATGATAGTGCCAGAATTCACTGATTTTAGTTGATTCTTACGCAAGCGGCCTCATATAAAGATGTTCGGAATTGATATCATCACTTTTGTGAATGATGAGAACAATCAATAATTGTTATCTACATAGAATATCTTATATATTCATCGAATCCGCTTTATTAGCATAATTGCAATTGACAAAATAGCGTGAATTCTCCGTTTTTTGTATTGTATTCAATTGAGAAATTAGCGTGATTTCTACGTAATTTATGCATAAAGCTGCTATTGAGAAAATAGCGTGAATTCCCGTATTTTTGGTATTGTATTGCAATTGAGAAAATAGCGCGATTTCTCCGTAATTTATACATAATGCTGCAATAGAAAATAGCGTGAATTCCTCGAATTTTTTGTATTGTATTGCAACTGAGAATTTAACGCTATTTCCTCGTAATCCTAGGAACATTCAACTAATGAATCCTACCTCTTTTCACGCTATTTTCGACTGTCTCCGCGCTTAGATTTAGGCCCTTTTAAACAACTAATGGTTAGTTAAAGAATCTTTTACACGTGGCTCCGATTTCTTTATAACTGATTTTCAATAACCAAGTAGTTATTTAACTGGACAAAAAATGACCAGTCTGGTCAAAAATTGACCAGCCTAGTACAGCTAACTATTTCTGGACTTAGAATATTTTTTCTAGTGGATTCTATAGAGTGAAAAGGTCCTCAACGTTGACGGATCGACGTCAAACTTGGATCATATGGTTATCAGACCTTCTGAAGCTAGATTTCAGACGGACGTCATCTGTCGACGCCTTCAGACGTCGTCATCGTCGGCGAACATTTTTCTCTCCGATCGACCTGATTCTTTCACTAACGTGTGTTTTCGCATAGAGAACTTGACTGGTAGACTTCAGATGACTTCGTCGACGTGATTTTTCAAACTGCTCCTAAACCTCTGAATACGTTTATATTGGTTTCCAGTCATGTGTTCATTATTATTAGACGAAAAAAGTACGTCAAAGTAGGTAAAATCATCGATATATCACTCATTTACTTAGTATTTATTGTTAAGGCCATTGCGAAAAATCGGCCCATTTATATTCTCTACTTTTATGATATTATATTGATTGCGTATTGTTACGATTTTTAAGCGCAAGAAATTGAAAATTTCATGGTGAATTATTTGTTAAATTAATTTTAAAAAATAGTGAAGTCATCAATATGTCCCAATTGACTAATCATCTAACTGTGAGGTATACGGTACAACACTCGATCAAGGGACGAGAACACATTTACAAGACTAATTTATTTATCGTATATCATAAAGAGAGTTATTTATTAAAGAGTTTTTATATCATGATACAGTCAGCACTCTCCCTGACTACCTTCTTAATGCCACTATATCCACGATCAATAGCCACGAGGAAAGTAGACGGAGGGAGAGGGAGAGAGTGACCTATAGGGAGAGGGAGACCTATAGGGTCAGTAGACAATCATACATAGCCATACCCTCGCAGTGCGAGAATTGACCCACTATATATGGCCCATTTTAGGCCACTTGATAAAAAAGGAAAGATAAAATGACGATTTTTAAGCGAAAATAACGAAGTTTGTGAATCAACCCACCCTATTTCGGGAATTGACCCACTATATAAAGGTACACGGCGAGGGTACCGAAAAAGTATGTAGACAATACTATCTCTGGATCCTCTGCAATTATCCGAGAAAATTTTTCGCCTTTTACTAAAGATTTCCGTGCAGAGGATCAAACTATGAGTATTACTCATTTTTTGGAATCCCCTCGAAAGAGCGGGATAATAAATTGGAAAAAGAAAATCTAATAAACATTTCTAAGAATCGGATTTATAATTCATAAAACTGCTTCTTAGAAAGCGAATGAGTGAACTTTTTGATCCATTGGCTCTGTTTGACAGACCAAAGATCAAAGATCAAAGACCAAAATTCATTTGTCAATTTCTGCCTCCCTTTCTCTCTCTCTCTCTTTGTATGCGACCGTAATATCCCACCTAGTTCAACTTTCATCTCAATTCATTAACTAATATCTGTTGAAATCCGAAGCTTATATTACAACATTGACAACCAGAATCCGGAATAAAACACTAAAATTAACTTTTTCTTATTATTCTTATTCTTTATTCCATCATAATATGCGTAACAAGCTGTTTTTATGTTACTTGAACCTCTTTTCATGCGGTGAGAGAGCTTGTGAAGTGTTCTTTAAAAAATGTTAAAATCTAAACATAATTTTTTCTTTGAAGCTAAACAAGAAATATCTTTACTAAGTTTGACGACTTTTCAGTGCTTATTTTTGAAATAAGAAACGTATCCTAGGTCCCAAGCTACATTTTAAGGTGTTTCGCAAAAATTCAAGTTCGATTTGAAAAAAAGTTATGTTTGAATTTAATTTCGAGACGTGAGATCGAGAATAATGGAACTTTGGAGTGGTGTAGAAATTTTGTGTGCGGAGGAAGAGGATTGAAAATTTGGATTTAAGCCTGATTCGAGGTGCTCTTTCGAATGAGGGGACTTTAAAAAAATTTTTTATACATATGCGTTGAGAATCGATCGTTTGATGCTTAATTGATTTATCGATTGACTCCAATGACAAAGCTACAGATTTTTATAATAGCAATGATCTATTGAAAGCTAAAGGAAACGCGATCGGAATGCATTTGGATAAATTTATCGATCAATAAATCAATATAAATCAATCAATATTCCATATCAATCGATCAATAAATTCTCAGATGACATGGTGGCTGTGGCTGAGGAACACTCATAACAGTGTGAACAATCGACTGCCAGGAACACCAGCTTAATATCCCGCCCCCATCCGAAACCAGCATTACCACACATACAGATCTGCCGTCAATGCTATCGGTGAGTTTGTGCATACTGTAGACTACGGTAGAATACGGTAGACTAGAACATTATGGTATCCTGTATTAGCTAAGGGGGCTTCAATAGTGTACCGTAGAGTAGAGTTCTATGGTAGTGTACTGCAGAGAAGATGGCTACAATATTAATGCTGTTGCGTATTACAGGTCGAAAAGCTTGAAGAAGTGGATCAACGATTGCGTAAAGAACGATTGGACACTCAACCTATAAGAGATGGACGAGAAATCGATGAATTCAAGAGTAAGTACCGTATCTCTCGTACTGCAGGGTTATTGTACCTGTGAAAATTAGTGGATTACCTACAGCAACCGTACTCACTACGCTACTGTAACTGTATGCGATTTCGTCTCTAGTGTTGGATTACTGTAACTGTCGTAGTTTACGTTTTCATACGGTAAACGAATCAATAGCTATCACTGTATTCTACCCTGTTTATTGATGCAACACAAGCAATCCGTAATTTCATCCATCAATAAATTCCAGGTGATCTACTGGACGGTCTACCAGTTTCTCGTCGATCAAATTATCGATTCATGATCAATCGTAGCCTTCGTAATCATCTTTTGCATACTGTAAATATCGTCCGAATCGATCAAAATTCTGGAAGACATTCTATTACTCAAATGACTTCAAGCTGAAAGATATTGCCTGATTTTGCTTCATTCTAGACTACTCTTCAGATTACCCAAATATTTTTAATTTTTTGTCAGAATAGTTGATTACTGTTGTATTGCTAGTGAAAACGGTTGCCACCCCCGTATACTGTATGAGTATGCCATTTATTGATTGATCCGTCGTAGATTATTTATTACATCGATTTATTGATCAATTCATCGATTGACCGCTATATCGATCTCTCCTATGATTGTGCATGTTTTACTGGTTTGGTGTGTTTCTCATATATTGGCTGTTTCTGACAGAATTTAATCGATAATTCCGTACGGTTAATTTCAGAATATTATATATGTTAATTTTATAATAAAGAGAATATCCTTTGATTTCATGTGAAGTGTCCTCATCCTAGTCTATCTCATCATTTTGTTACTATTTCTGAATTGTAGAAAAAAATATAAGAAAAAAAAGATAAAGACGTTATTGAAAAAAGACTTAATGTAGTTCACAAAGTATAACATATTCACGGCTTTATCGCAAATAGAGCATTCATCGCAGGTATCGGTAGCATGCTCGTAAATCGGATATGAAGATAACTTGTTATTCATTAAAATAAAATATTAAAAAAATTTTTAAAAAAGGTTTGACCAAACAAAGACTCTAAACCAAAAATCAGAATTATAATACATTTATGCCTTACAAGGATAACTTTGATTGCGCCGTTCTCCACTGAAAGCGCAAATTCGCTTATGCGGTTTCCGCTTTGGATGAAACGTGACGAGAAGAAGAGTACGATTTTTGAACTCAGCTTTGGTCGTTTTACCCCCACTTGATGTGAAACTCATTGGAACAGAATGTTCATTAAAAAAGTTAGTTCACGATTCACGGTTATTCTATGGGACCTCACTAGACGTTAACGCAGGGAGAGCGAGAATGCATCAAGTGAAAAATGGCAAAAAGGGTTGGTTACAATTGGGAGATGATTTCTTTTGCTGATCCTTCTCGGGGGATTGAACCTTTCTGCCGACCAACCGATCCGGTTGATTGTCCGAGCTCTTATCCACTAGACCATGGGTCCCTATTGTCTAATGTGTCAAAGGATCTAGATGTACTCACTCGCACCCGATATACCCTATATACCGATGCATGGCTCCGCCCATTTTTGGTAAACCCTATTTATATAGCGATGCTGACTCCACCCATTTAACTTCGCGGGCTTGGACACCGATTTCAAACATTAACAACCCCAAATGCTTTATTATTTCGGAAGATGAGATCCAAGCAATACGGCGGAAGGCTGGTGAGTCGTTGATAAGCAGCAAGATCCTCCCTCAAAAATAGCGTTGATCATCAGAAACGATCGAGTTCTCCTTCAGACGACGTCATCAGCAACGACGATGAAGACACTCTGAATAATGATAGAATCAGGCTTATTCAACGATTTCAACTTCGTCACCATTTTTTTGCATTTCCAGGAATCTACCAATATTGAATAGTAAAGACGGCAGAATTTTCTCTTCCATTAAAATATTCAATTATTTTAGTTGTTTTAAAGTCATACATTGGAAACTCTCCGCTCTGACAGTGCTCTCGCTCTTTTCTTTGCGATAGTGTTGTCAGAGCGGAGAGTCAAAGTAGACTGGTGTGTGCCTTTAACTATTACTAAGAGACTACAAACATCAAAGACTACAAAGATCAAAGATCAAAGACCAATAAATCGAATATTGCACCTCTTGAAGCAATGGGGAGTCGACTCTCACGTGTACGTCTCCGTGTGGCCACCCGTGCATTCTGAAGGGCAAAATTTAATTAGGCCACGCCCACAAATCGATAGACTCCGCCCACTTACCATCACAAGTGCAGTTAGACTCGTCACGGCCATCAGAGCAGTCGGGAACACCATCACAACGGGCTATGCCCGGGAAGCAGCGCTTGTCCTTCACACAGTGAAGCGCAGACGCAGGACACTGCAAAGATCAAAGGTTAGCTCTAAAAGATAAAAGATCAAAGATCACTTCACGAACCTGCGTGCACTCTTTATCGTCACTGCCATCGTCACAGTCGCGTACTCCGTCACACGTGGCCTCCTTGGAGACGCACTTGTTGCCTGTGGCGCACCTGAACCAATGCGACGTTTACCACACCAAATGAGAGGCAGTATGCAAGAACGTTGACAAACGGTTTATCGACACACATGACGTTACAAGCTTGTAGCGTATTTACCAAAGATCTTCTCAATACGCTTGCCACGTCACGTTTCAGGGCAAAGGGGTGCACGCAGGTTCGTGAATTGATCTTTGATCTTTCAGATCTAATCTTTGATGTCAACATTCATGCACGCGGCACTCACTTGTACGGCTGACGTGAGGGCTCGCACATCCTGTCGCACTCTTTCTCGTCCTCTCCATCGACGCAATCTTGCATACCGTCTCGTCCGATTCGTCCTCACCGTCAGCCTTTCCATCACAGCGTTGCGTAGTAGAGATGATGATGCTCTGCATAAGATAAATGAACAAATGATTTAAAGTTTTAAGGCACACCAGTCCGAGCTAATTTGAAACTCTCCTCTCTGGCAATATTCTCTCGCTTTCTTTGTCTACCAGAAAGCGTTGCCAGAGTGAAGAGTTTCCAATTATCTCGGGAAGTGTCTTTAAATTTCAATCAAGCAACCCAAAAGTTCAAAATATCAGAGCAGAGAATGGATCTCTTTCAAAGATCAATGAACCAGGCCAAAATTCAGTTGGTTAAAAGGCATGGTTCAGTGGTTCCGATCGATAATACAAAGCACTTCGCGCATACCGACCGTGACGTGCAAGCGAATCCGAATCCCATGCACAGCGAGACGTTGGGTGGGAAGAGCGCAGAAGCGGAGAAGCCTCGAAGACCATCGTGCTTCTAAAAGTGTGGATTGGTCTTTGATCTTTGATCTGTGATATTTGATCTTTGATCTCCAGCCTTACATCTTCGTGCTCCATGTCGGTGTCCTCGTTGTAGCCGGGCCAGACAAATCCGTGTCGAATTGGCTGAAAACATTACAGACATTACAAGGAGATTCTTATGCATTTTAAGAGTGATCATTTATTGCTCATTCGAAAGCCATATACTTATTGTTTGTTTAGCCATAGGTTAATTATTTAGGCCGACTAAAAACGCATAACGTAAGACTTTAAACGCCCCTTTAAGTCGCGTCTAGATCCTAAGTAACCCACGTGGAACACGACTCCTCCGGGTCGCACTTGCGCCTATGCCTTCTCGCCTCTACTACTGTTCGAGATGAGAGTGAAGGCGATGGGGACCGCCGCTATTACCAGACCGATGACGACTATCATCGTGATGATCAGGACGAACGACGGCATCTGGAAAAGTCAGTTGGTGATTAACTGCGTTGTGTAAGTGGGTACTCACATGGTGCAGGCATCGACAGCACTTGTCGCCCATCGCGTCCCTCAGCGAGTCCGCGGGGGGGGGGGGTGACATTTCAGCAACCGCATTTCGGCAACCGACATTTCAGCAACCGACATTTCGGCAACCGACATTTCGGCAACGGGGCATAACTCGGTTCATAGGGGTCATAGAAACTTGGGATGGGTATCATTGTGATCACCATCAGTAACACTACCGTAACCTACCGTAACCCAGTTCGGTGGGTCAGATCAAGTTCGGTAGGTCAGATCGGGGCATAACTCGGTTCGTAGAGGTCATAGAAACACGAGCTGGGTATCAATGTGATCAGCATCAGCAACACTACCGTAATCTACCGTAACCCAGTTCGGCGGGTCAGATCAAGTTCGGTGGGACAGATTTCACAAAAATTGACGGAACAGCCACTACTTGTGCGAAATCGTTATCAGCAATTGCAAACTACAGTAATCTACCGTAACCCGGTTCGGTGGGTCAGATCAAGTTCCGTGTGTCAGATTTAACTAAAAATTGTCGGAATGGCCGCTATGTGTGCGTTATCATTATGAGCTATTGCAAACTACTGTAATCTACCGTAACCCGGTTCGGTGGGTCAGATCAAGTTCGGTGGGTCAGATTTCACTTCTAACTGCCGGAATGGCCACTAATTGTGCGAAATCATTATGAGCTATCGCAAACTACCGTAACCAGGTTCGGTGGGTCAGATCAAGTTCGGTGGGTCAGATCTCAGTATAAATTGTCCAAAAGATCACTATGTGCGGGGAATAATTATGAGTTATTGTAAACTACCGTATTCCACCGTAATCCGGTTCGGTGGGTCAGATCAAGTGCGATGTGTCATATTTCACTAAAAAGGGTCCAAATGGTAGTTTACGATAACTCATAATCATACCACGCGCATAGTAATCATTTGGACATTTTTTAGTGAAATCTGACCCATCGCACTTAATCTGACCCACCGAACTGGGGTACGGTAGTTTGCACTAGCTCATAATGATATCGCTCACTTAGTGGCCATTCCAACAATTTTTAGTTGAATATGACCCACCGAACTTGATCTGACCCACCGAACCGGGTTACGGTAGATTACTGTAGTTTGCAATACGCCATAATGATTTCGCACAAGTAGTGGCCATTCCGACAGTTGGAAGTGAAATCTGACCCACCGAACTTGATGTGACCCACCGAACCGGGTTACGGTAGATTACGGTCGTTTGCAATAGCTCATAATGATAGCACACACGTAGTGGCCATTCTGACAATTTTTAGTTAAATCTGACACACGGAACTTGATCTGACCCACCGAACCGGGTTACGGTAGATTACTGTAGTTTGCAATTGCTGATAATGATTTCGCACAAGTAGTGGCTGTTCCGTCAATTTTTGTGAAATCTGACCCACCGAACTTGATCTGACCCGCCGAACTGGGTTACGGTAGATTACGGTAGTGTTGCTGATGCTGATCACATTGATACCCATCTCGTGTTTCTATGACCCCTACGAACCGAGTTATGCCCCGATCTGACCCACCGAACTTGATCTGACCCACCGAACTGGGTTACGGTAGACTACGGTAGTGTTACTGATGGTGATCACAATGATACCCATCCCAAGTTTCTATGACCCCTATGAACCGAGTTATGCCCCGTTGCCGAAATGTCGGTTGCTGAAATGCGGTTGCTGAAATGTCGGTTGCCGAAATGTCGGTTGCTGAAATGTCACCCCCCCCCCCCGAGTCCGCGTGCATCTGCATCTTCATCCAGACACGCCTACAGAATTCGGTAGGATTACACTTGGGATACGGTAGTTCAGTGGGTCAGATGGATGACTACCGCAATCACTCACATGGACCCGCCGGTTTCCCCGTTGCCATGGTACATGTTGGTGCGTGTAGTGTAGGCACCCTGACGGAATGCCTGGAAATAGTAGATAAATCAATAACTAGTTACTAATCAATAATTGTTAATCGATTTTGAGAATGCTGACGAATCAAAAAAGGATTTGTTGGCTTGTGATACAGAGCGAAAATCAAAGTTATCACTGATCAAGGAGATCAAAGATCAAACCTCAACAGCAGTTCTTCCAGTACTGTACTCCAAATTCCGGCTCAACAGGATGAGCCATCTACAGTGGGGACGTGTGAAGATCGAGTGCTGATGGGAATGGAGAGGAGGCACTGTAAATGTGAAAGATACTTAGACGAGATGTGGATGTGGGTGACACAAGTATACGTGGAAAAGAAATCAATAATATTTATGAACCAGTGATCTACCGAAATCAATATCACATTGAATGAAATACTGCCTAACATGCATTAATCTAAGTGGCCTAGCAATGAAGTACGCTTGAGAACTACCAAGAAAACCTATGCACCACTAGCAAATCAAAGACGCGAGCATGAACAACAATCAGACAAACAACAGCTATGAACGAGACTGGGAAGGAGATCGAGATAGAGAGAAGACAGAAGATAGAGACTGAGGTCGATTGAACGGAGCGAGAGGGTAGATCACCCGCTCTTGTCCCCTACTCTGTTCCCTTGCAATCGATCGATAACGCTGTCTATCTCGATTCGATTACGAAAACATCGAGGGTCACGTCTGTAGTCTTGTTTCAAATGCACATTTGCTATTATGGTCAAGGGATCGAGCAAATGGTCTTTGATCTTTGATCTTATTCAATCAATATATCAATACATTATTAAACAATGCCAAACTAGAGAATATGTGAAGAGGGAATGTACGGATCGGAGATAGTATAGTCTGATCTCAGACATAAACATGTACATAGGACGCTTCTAATCGATATGTATTGGGAATAGGTGTACACGACCAAATTACATAGGAATAGGAAGGAATACGGCAGATTTCAATTGATTTAAACGGGTATCCAAGCTAAATGTGAATGGCCTATGGTCGTACTTTCTTATAGGAAAGAAGCTGAACCTGAGATTGAACTCAAAGCGGAGAATCACAAATCTATAATATATTAAGAAGGACCAGAGAACAAAAGGAAAAGTTCAAAGATCAAGTTTAAAATCGGACTAACGATGATGAAGGACTTGACAACAACAACGATATGCAAATGAGCAAAGAAATTTCAAAGATAGGTCATACATCCGATAAAAAGGTAGAGAGAGAAGGAGAGGGAGAGAAGGAGAGGGAGAATGGGAGAGAAGGAGAGGGAGAGTGGGAGAGAAGGAGAGAGAGAGAAGGAGATGGAGAGAGGGAGAGAAGGAGAGGGAGAATGGGAGAGAAGGAGAGGGAGAGAAGGAGATGGAGAGAGGGAGAGAAGGAGAGGGAGAGTGGGAGAGAGGGAGAGGGAGAGAAGGAGAGGGAGAGGGAAACGAGACGAAGATAGGCAGAGAGTGATCCAAGGGACTGGACAAATTTCTAGGTAGAAGCAGAAGAAAACCAAAATCACAGTGACAATAGCATAGTGGAAAAGGGCAGAAAAGAGACAGAGACATGAGGGAGCAGATTGGACAGATTAGTAAACAATTATGGATCATGTCTCTCTTTCTCTGACCTCTCTCACACTTCCTCGCATCTACACAGTCTCTGCTCTGATCAAAGAACGATCACTCACGGCGTGGGAAGAATTCGTGGTTAGAACATGCTAGAGAAAAAGGGAGATGGTAAGAGAAGACGCGAAAGGAAAGAGATAAACAACGAGAATATTTCTTGGCGCAGTGCCAAGAACATGCTAGAATTTGATCCTTTTGTCACAATAGTCTTACAATTTCAGATCGGTTTGGCAGTGAAAAATATTTTTTAAAGACTTCCATGTTAACAAACTTCTAAGCAGAGTTTTCCACGCATTATCACTCTATCTAAATTCTATACCATCTGTTTCAGTTCTGTTCCCTTCTTCGTATTTTATAACTCTCGAGAGTTATAAAATAACTTTCAATATCAATGATTTGTCTTTTAATTTTGCGTTTAAATTGAAACAAATATTTATTATAATTTATTATTATTATTATATTGTACTTTCTTTCTTTCCCGCCTTTTGCTCACGATATTCGAATAGTGAAACATTCAAGTTTCCAGTTCCGCGTAATCATGGACTATTCATATGAGAACGTCAAGATTTCTAACCTGTTGAGGATCAAGTGCCAAACCGAAATCGCCTTGTGCGACGGAAATCCATCTATCCCTTTTCCCATTATACAGTATTGGTCAAAAGTCATGGGACACTTTTTCATTTTTTTATAACTTTTGAACCAGGAAATCAATCAAGCTGATCTTTTGAGGCAATGTACAGAATTTATCAAGGAATACAACCATGATGTGGTGGTGTAATTAAATCACTTCACTGCTGCGTAGTGATGACGCAATCGAGGTACACTTTTTTGAAAATTTTTATTTCTTTAGTGAAAAGTCCTGTTCTTCTGAAGCATTGTGAGAGTGGAGACCCCCACTAGGGCTGTACAGTCACACAATCCGGAATGGCTCCGACTCCGATTTCAGGCTGCAGCAGGGTCGCAACTTAGACCCCGAAAATTTACAACTCAGCTTCTAGATGTGCTAACGACTCGTTCTAAGTGCTGAAATGATGCTAGTGGCGAGTAATGTTTATCCCCAGATTACGGTAGTCATGGCTCTCCATTTGCCCTCAGGGCATAAAATAAATTTTTTTGGGGAGGACCGATTTTGAGACCCTACCGTTCAGAGGGCGGGTCTTCTAAAATTATGGTTCCTGTGCAAGCAGCTTTGTAATGTATCATATATGTATTTCCCTTATTTTGGTTAAGTTCCGATTCCTTTCAAACCCGCAGCAAACTTTATGCTGAGGTCTACTCGGTGCGCGCTCTTGCGCTTTCTCTGTTACTGCCCTCGCCCCTGACCCTCTATTGATGAAATCTCTTAGTTTCAAAGTACCAATGCATGTTAGAGATGTTCACAAAAGTTTTTGCACTAGTTCTGAACTTTGATCTTTGATCTTTGTATTTTGATCTTTAGTCGCTACAACCGAGTAGATCTCAGCAGAGCGTTTGCTGCGGGTCTGAAAGGAATCTGATCTTAACCAAAATAAGGGAAATACATATATGATACATTACAAAGCTGCTTGCACAGGAACCATAATTTTAGAAGACCCGCCCTCTGAACGGTAGGGTCTCAAAATCGGTCCTCCCCAAAAAAAATTATTTTATGCCCTGAGGGCAAATGGCGAGCCATGACTGCCGTAATCTGGGGATAAACATTACTCGCCACTAGCATCATTTCAGCACTTAGAACGGGTTGTTAGCACATCTAGAAGCTGAGTTATAAATTTTGGGGGTAAAAGTTGCGACCCTGCTACAGCTTGAAATCGGAGTCGGAGCCATTCCGGATTGTTTGACTGTACAGCCCTAGTGGGGGTCTCCACTCTCACAGTGTTCCTGAAGAGCAGGGCTTTTCACTAAAGAAATGGGAATTTTCAAAAGAAGTGTACTTCGGTTGCGTCATCACTACGCATCAGTGAACTAATTTAATTACACCAACACATCATGGTATTATTCCTTGATAAATTCTGTACATTGTCTCAAAAGATGAGCTTGATTGCTTTCCTGGATCAAAAGTTATAAAAAAATGAAAAAGTGTCCCATGACTTTTGACCTTTACTGTACATACCATCCTATTACCACATATATTTGATGGAATAAAGAATATAAATAATAATAATAATGAATATGAGATAATTGAGATGATGAGCTCATCTAAATTTCATATATGTAGTGTCCGATGTGATAGATAGATGATTAATAAGTTTGTAAACATTCAAGTATTGTCAGAGTCAACTACGATTTAAAAAAAGTGAAAGTGCTAATTCTAACAAACAATATGTAGACGTAATATGTAGTCGATCTATTGCAATTACAGATCGGAATTAACATATAAGAATAAAATTGATACAGCAAGGTTCAACTCAATCGTCCTTATGTTAATCATTTGCAAACTTGTACCAACAATGTTTTTTTTTTGTTTCAAGGAGTTGACACTGATTAGTGTATCACTCAGAATCAATTCACGATAAATAATAATATGGTGGATCGATAAGTAAAATAAACACTGGAATGATATGGATACATTTATGGCCAATGACAACTGGATTTGACACTGCAAGTGAGATCTGCAGGAAACTAAACACATATCTATTATAGAATTACAAAAGTTTTTCACACACCACGCAAATGCCGAATTTAGTAAACTTCTCCTCCGTTGAGAAAAATGCACTCCAAAATTTTCGCCAAATTTCGGGAGGTTTTTTCGTACGTTTTGTAAATGCATATAATTTTATTTTTGCTGAATGGCCAATGAAATGACGAGAAAACGCCATAAAATTCGATAAAATAACCGAAAATGAAATGTCGCGCGAATAAGTGGGCGGAGTCAGAGTATTGCGCGGCAAAGAGCGGAATTTGTATTGTTCGGACAGTTTTAATTCTATAATAGAGAACTATACGAGCATTAAGTGGGTTCAATTTGAGATTGGGAACACGACTATTTCGCAGCAGTGGCAATGAGAAATTCCCTGACGATGACCCAGTGAGGGATGGACCTCTCGACCCGTAACGATAGCTCGACAGCGGATAAAGAGCGCGTCTCGAAGAGAGCCTGGAAGCTACCAGACGCATGCAACATACAAATGAATAAACGAAAAAATCTCTCGGCCACTAAAAGTGATAAATAAATGAATAATTATGTATTTCTTCGTTCGTAAATGATAAATGGCAAAAGTTGGACTGGTATTAAATGGGGATAAAACAATAGGGATGACTTCCAAGCCTATTCCTAGAATAGTTACTGTAGCAAGCAGGGAAGTAAAATTGGTTGATAACGTGGTATACTTGGGTGCATCAATCAACATAACGGGGAAGGACAATGGGGAAATTGGGCGTCGGATTCAAGCGGGTTTTGGGGCATTGCAGAATCATAGGGCATTCATGGTTAATAAGGCTATCCCAATGGCACATAAACGTAGATTATTTAATAGGTGCATTTTACCTGCGGTATTATATGGATGTTAGAGTTGGGCATTTAATACAGCACAAATGAATCGGTTATCCGTGGCTCAAAGAAAGATGGAGCGTTGGATGGTGGGCTGCACCGTGCTCGATCATGTCTGTTGCGAGCGGTTGCGGGGCATGACTCTGTTTCAGGATTTCGTACGCATGGCGCTGAAAAGAAAGTGGTTCTGGCTGCATAAGCTCGCGAATGACTAGTGCTTGAAGTGGAGCCGATCCGTGATCGAGAGGTTCCCGCGTCGCAGCAGACGAAAAGGGAGGCCTCCGATAAGATGGAGCGATCTCTTTCGGAAGACAGTCGGATGCAACTTCCTAAGAGCAAGAATTGGAACACTATGCACAACAGAGCCTTCGACCTGATGAACTCTTGATAAATGTGATTTAAATGAAATGAATGATATGATAAACTAGCCAGTGCGTTATCGTTCTTTGTGGTCACGAGCGCGGTCTTTTATTTCAAAACTAGTCTACTTAAAATGCTGGCACTGACTTGGGGATACTAAGCCTAAGCTTTCCTTAACTAAGGAACTCTGCTGATTGTGAATAGTAACTGAATGGATAGAGTAATTAAATGGAGTAGAGTAAATGGAGTCGATAGAGCAGTGCGGAGTAAGAAATAATAATAGAATTTGTGTTACCGAATGAATTGAAATGATTGATGGTAGCATAAATTGATAGAATACGACCGCGGTCATTTGCGACTTCCGTTATTTACGGGTCACAGGTTAAGCATAACCCGTTAATCAAGGCACACAAAGTCCTGCGGGTGATCACTGCTAGGCCAGTGTTCTTTCAAGGCCAATTCAGTCCGAAGGTCCTAATGTCTTCTTCGGACCTACTTTACCGCATGATCAAGTCACTACCAATTCCCTTTTCGGGCGCCTTGGGTGGGGCGGAGGCGGTGAGACGACTGGGAATGGGCCATATATCCATATATCCTTATCGATGCCCAAAATATTTTCATACTCCTTGTTCCAATGAGAATAACTTTTGCTATCTTTCTGTCTTCCCATCTTCTTCGCGAAAATATTCGAGGAACTCTAACAACAACAAGAGACAAGAGGCAAAGGTATTAAGGTAGTAACAAGAGAAACTAAAAAAATCATGAAACTCTGTGCTGATCAAGAATACGTATACAATGATGGGTTACCTTTTTTTCTAATTATCGATTTGTAATCAATGAATTTTCACCGATTTTTCAAACGGCGAAGCGCCCTTATATATTATTATATTATATATTATATATATATATTATTCTTATATATCGTTATATTATTAGACGGCAACCAAATCGCCAATCTCGTTTACGCGAATTGATCCATACAATGATCTCTCCAAAAATGAAACAAAAAAATTGTTGCTCTTATTGTCACTGTAGTCTTATCCCTCCACTCTCTCGTAATCTAGATGTCTCGCTTCTCTCATATGGCCGCACAGGAAAGTGGGAACTACTTCGGTTTCTTAAAGTGTGTGTGAAACGAAATGAAACATTCGTCTCTGGTATTTCAAGACTTAAAGTCGACTTGCACTTTCAGTTTAAGTAGACTTGTAAGTCTACTTCAAGTGAAACGTAAGTCTACTTAAAGTGTGACGTCACTACGTAAGTCTACTTAAAGTGAGACGCAAGTCTACTTAAAGTGGAAATGTGACGTCACTCACTTGAAGTTTACTTAAAGTAAACTTTAAGTCAGTAACGTATTTTAAGTAGACTTTAAGTTTTGAAATACCAGAGGTATCGTTCAACAGTCTGTGTGAACTAATTAAGGACCATTGTGAGAAAGTGTTCTTTGAACAGGTTGTCTAAATTATCAACAACGCAAAATATAGTAATAAAACAAATATGGAGATGGTCAACAACTATACAAAATTCACAAATCTAACAATAAACGTGTTCTACTATTTTCCAGTTCGATATTAAAATATTGACACAACATGCAAAAATAAACGGTTGACCATTATTTGAATGACACAAAAAACCAACGTTTAAAAAATTCATAAGATATGATACATCACAGTGAACGTGTGGAGAAAAACGGGAATTTATCAAAATCATTGTTGTAAATTTGATTTTAGAAATAAACAACACTAAAAACATGTTATAAATGTCAATTGAAATCACGTGAAACAATTATGGTGCATCGCGCGGTTCAAAACGATGTCATACTGTAATTGGAAGTACGATACCATACATTAGGTACATTAAGAAAGGTTTAATTTGTCGATTGTAGCTTGCCCTCCAAACACATTCTTTTTTTCTTTTTTCTTTTTTCCACCATTTTCCCACCATTCCCTGTTGATCTTTCCACTCCTGTACTTGCGGAGCTGAACATTAGTCGCGATGCCTAAGTTTTTAGTCATCCTATTTCTGATGTGAGAGCGTCTATTAGCATCTATTTCGTAATGGTTATTCGTTTACCGTCTGCTGGTTCCGTTCACCAATTCCCTCTTCCTTCTCTCTTTCTTTACAGATGTTTTCCAATGTCTCTCACATGACTTGAGGTAGAGAGAGAGAGAGAGTGTGCGAGTGGAAATATAAGAGGAGAACCATTCATCACCATTCATCATCCATCACCATTCATCTCCTTTCGAAACATTAGAAGTCGAAGTTCCATTCCTTACACTTAAACTGCAGTAGTAGCGCTTATTAATCCATTCGCTAACTCTCTATTTTACTGATCTATTTTACAAATTCCTTCCCCCCCTTATTGATCCTCATCTTCTCTTCATTACTGTGACACTTTTTTTCTTTTCTTGGCATCTGCTTCCTAGTATCGTATACAATAGGGTGGCAAGAATGGCGCAAGAGTATTCGTTCCCACTGGCAGTCTTGGCCGAGTAATCGGAGAGAGAGGCATTTACGATCTCTCTCTCATCGAATGAGCCGGGAGAGGGGTCATTGTCTCGAATAGTCAAAAAACAGTCGAGTCGAAATCGAATGGAAAGGTTTTTCTCAGCACTGCATTGACCAAATTCAATACTTTTTAAACTTCTGACATCAGCTCATTAAGTGCTATAAAACGAAGCCAAATTTAACAATTTTTTTCAAAAAAATTTTTTAAAATAATTTGTTGGTTTATGATACAATAATATTATTAATTTGATAACAATTATTATGGCAATACTATTATTAAAGTTCCAATTCGTCATCAGATTCAAACTCTTCAATCTCGCTATCATCAGACAAAAAAAGAAAAAAAGAGAAATTTTAATTTGAATTATTCGATGCGAATTGTGTATCATTTTAAAGATCTCGTTTTGCTGATTTCAAATATACATAATTTGTCTAGTTTTGTTCAAACACGGCCTTGAAAAACGCTCG
Organism: Parapristionchus giblindavisi; assembly: GCA_943737045.1. Taxonomy (NCBI): domain Eukaryota; kingdom Metazoa; phylum Nematoda; class Chromadorea; order Rhabditida; family Diplogasteridae; genus Parapristionchus; species Parapristionchus giblindavisi. The sequence continues at coordinate 115,774 of CALSFV010000139.1, read as the reverse complement.
ACTCGACTTCGACTCGACCTAAAAACGATTATCCTAGGGAGAGAGATAGAGACTGCCAAGGGGAACGAATATCCTCTCCATTCGACCTCGACTCGATAGAGACTACAAAACAGGCTCATTCGAGAGCAATTCTCGCCACCCTAGTATACAACCTCTCTATCTTAAATCAGTAGTGAGAGATACTGTGCGGATTGAAGAGTATTCATTTCTTATGCATCGTCGTGTTCTGTTCATTAATCTTCTTTATTATCTTTTTCTTACATTTGGTGGCGGTCTTACGATAAAGACTTACACCTCTCATATTTATCTATTCAATAAATGATCTTTATGCTAAGAATCTCACGAATTCCTTTTCTCCGATGTAATTATGTCCATACTTTCAGATGTCCTATACACATCGATTATTGTGACCTTCCGTATATGAAGGATACCTGCAAATACATAAGAAATAGATTTAAGAATTAAGGATTATATATTGGAGATAGAAGAGAACAGAAGATATTCGTAAGTCTTATTGTACTCCAAGTTGTTGCAAATACATCAAACTATAAAAACCCCTAATACTGCTTTATACTGCTTACTGTAGCTATCGTGTGCAGCAAGCAACAGGAAATTCCTGAATTGACGGGCATCTTCCTGAAATCAATATCCCCTGTACGTTCGAACGCTACTAAAATTTATTTGTGCGTTATTTACTTATTCCCTTCAGCATCTTCTCAAAGTGGTTGACTCGAGAAGTATGCATGGAGTGCGGGCACGCGTACGAATAATCGTTGATCATTGTGAAGGTCCCGTTAGCCGTTAGCATCAGCCGTATATGCAGATCCATCTACATCAGTCTAAGGATTCCTCTACAAGGTAATACGTCTTTTCTAATGCTTTTCCCATCTTATATTGATATACAGTAGCGCCGGAAAGTCAGTGCCAACTTTTTGTTTTTGTTATATTTAGTGAACCAAGCGTGCTATGGGGCCGCTCTCGCGAGTTCTTATAGGAAATTTATCGAGGAATCCGGCCCTGATATTGTGGACTCATGAAAATTTCTCGTTATTGCGTAATGATTACGCAATCGAAGTCCGCTTTTTGAAAAATCATAACTCCGAGGAAAATTTTTTTCCAGCCTACCGTTCTTCTATAAGTTTGAGATCTACGCCTCGGCTACTCAGAAAAATTATTTTAGGTTGCTGCGATTTTTTTCAACCGCATCGGCCTTGATGCAAAATGGCGGCAGCAAACTCATATCTCAGCTCCAAGACATGCTAGAGACTCGTACTTGGGATCAAAATGATCCTTATGATGTCCCAAATACACCATGAAAGTTTGGTATTGATCGGACCACGATTGCCTTCAGTACACCAAAAAATATCTTTTTCAGATGACCTCACTTTGAGGGCCTACAATTATGAGAGTGATTTTTCTAAAAATATGGTACTTGTGCTAAAATATGCCAAATATATCCAAGAAGTCATACTCACACTTTGGTGAAAGCAGCTTGCTTCCCATCTTCACGGCAAACATCAAGCGGGCATGCACTCGTTTCGGACGCGCACGTCCAGGGGAAGGGAGGGGAGGGGCGCGAGCACGCATAGTGAGTGCGTGCGGGAAAGACTGATGTGGCACCGAGGGGTTGCAGGATGGGTTCTCCCAAGCTTGTAGACGTATTCTATGATAGTTTTGGCACATTTTAGCACAAGAACCGAAATTTTAGAAAAATCACTTTCATAATTGTATGCCCTCAAAGTGAGGTCATCTGAAAAAGTTATTTTTTGGTGTTCTTTTTGGTGTCCTAGTGATTTTTTAAAATTGAAAAAAATACATTTTAGAACAAGAATCACAATTTTAGAAAAAAATCACGTGGACATCAAAAAGTACTCCATAAAGGCACTTTTCAGATGTCCTCACTTTGAGGGCATACAATTACGACAGTGATTTTTCTAAAATTTCGGTTCTTGTGCTAAAATGTGCCAAAACTATCATAGAATACGTCGACAAGCTTGGGAGAACCCATCTTGCAACCCCTCGGTGCCACATCAGTCTTTCCCGCACGCACTCACTATGCGTGCTCGCGCCCCTCCCCTCCCTCCCTTCCCCTGGACGTGCGCGTCCGAAACGAGTGCATGCCCGCTTGATGTTTGCCGTGAAGATGGGAAGCAAGCTGCTTTCACCAAAGTGTGAGGATGACTTCTGGGATATATTTGGCATATTTTAGCACAAGTACCATATTTTTAGAAAAATCACTCTCATAATTGTAGGCCCTCAAAGTGAGGTCATCTGAAAAAGTTACTTTTTGGTGTACTGAAGGCAATCGTGGTCCGATCAATACCAAACTTTCACGGTGTATTTGGGACATCATAAGGATCATTTTGATCCCAAGTACGAGTCTCTAGCATGTCTTGGAGCTGAGATATGAGTTTGCTGCCGCCATTTTACATCAAGGCCGATGCGGTTGAAAAAAATCGCAGCAACCTAAAAAAATTTTTCTGAGTAGCCGAGGCGTAGATCTCAAACTTATAGAAGAACGGTAGGCTGGAAAAAAATTTTCCTCGGAGTTATGATTTTTCAAAAAGTGGACTTCGATTGCGTCATCATTACGAAATAACGAGAAATTTTCATAAGTCCACAATATCAGGGCCGGATTCCTCGATACATTTCCTATAAGAACCCGCGAGAGCGGAACCATAGCACGCTTGGTTCACTAAATATAACAAAAACAAAAAGTTGGCACTGACTTTCCGGCGCTACTTATGAACGAGATCAATAGCATCAATAGCTGATCATAAGGAGATTAAAGAAGAAGCATTAATGAAAGATGATCCCGTTTTATGACACTTCAGATTCAGTGGAAAACTGCTTAGTAAATCTTGAAAAAGTGATAAACTGATATATTTATATGGTAACGTTCAACATTGCAGATCGCTGATCCCGGCACAATTGTCATCTCCGATGGCAGATACTACATCTACCATGAGATGCCAAATGAAATCTTTTCATCTATCGACAATGAGGATTTCTTCAACGATTAAATCATTATTCATTTTACGCTTGAAATCGATAATAAATTAGTTTTCATGTTTATTTTCGATGTCATTGTATATACAGTGATGCAATATCATGCAGTGTCAAGAATTCCTTGAATTCTCGAAGGCACCTCTTTTCTACCTCCTTTTTGTCTTGTACACTCGCGCGCCATTTTCTTTGTCCTTCCTCTGGGCCGTCTTAAGTTCTATTATAAAATGTCATGTTGCCAGACGGTGCAGAGGGGAGAGGGGGAGAGGAAGGAGCAGAGGGATCACAGGCACGGAACGTAGAGACCACGCAAACAACGGGGACAAGACAGAGGCTGAAGGATCCTTCCTCACTTCTCACTGTACCTGAAGAGAAAGGAAGTTGCACTCTTTCTTCTCCTACACATTGTTGAAGACTACTTGTTGATAAAGATTACTGAGAAGTCAAGCATCGAATTGTGTCTCAAGACACCACATTGTACGCTAAAGAAATTAAAAGATAGTTTATCCTGTCTTCCTATTCTTTCTTTCTTTACATGCAGACTACAGTAATGATCTTTCATCTCCGTCCACAATTTCATAGAAGTTATCACGTATAGGAATGAACGTGCTGGCATAACTGTTTGCCGGGTACTCTGACTCACAATCGGAGGCGGAACCGTTTGCCAATAATATACACCTACGATAGTGCCGTCACGTTTTCCGGCACATAGTTTGCCACGGTTCATTGATACGGCCACTCAATCCACGATCTCCACTTGTAGTCGAATATGCTCGACTATCTTGTCATCGCACTCCATTGATTAATTCGTACATGATTGAAAATAACCAAACCGCCAATCTCGTTTACGCGAATTTATTCAAAAAATCCTCCAAAAACAAAAAAAATAGCTTGTTCTTATTTTGTCACTGTAGTCATATACACTCTCTCTCGTACTCTAGTTGCCTCGTTTCTATCATATGTCCGCACAGAAAAGTGTGTGTGAAACGAAATGAAACATTCATATCGTTCAACAGTCCGTATTCCTTGAACAGGTTTTCGAATGCTTTTATCAACAACGCAAAATATAGAGCTCCGTAACAAAACAAATATGGAGATAGTTAACAACAATACAAAATTCACAAATCTAAACGTGTTCCACTATATTCCTATTCGATATTAAAATATTGACACAACACGCAAAAATAAACGGTTGACCATTATGTGAATAATACAAAACACAACGTTTTTTTAAAAAAAATTCATAAGATATGATACATCACAGAGATCGTGTGGAGAAAAAACGGGAATTTATCAAAATCATTGCTGCAAATTTGATTTTAGAAAATGAATTACAAACATGTTATAAATGGCAATTGAAATCACGTGAAACAATTATGGTGCATCGCGCGGTTCAAAACGATGTCATACTGTAATTGGAAGTACGATACCATACATTAGGTACGCTAAGAAAGGGTTAATTTATCGATTGTAGCTTGCCCTCCAAACACATTCTTTACGGCTCTGAACGAAAACATGTGGCATCGATTAAAATTTTAACAATATTCACCTATCAAAAATGTTCTTACCTTCGATAATTTGGAATGAAATATATGGTGACGAGTGGGTTGATCATACTTTGGAGTTCGATAATCTAAAATAGCTACGCTTTTATCTCTTTTATATCTTTTATCTTTAACTTTATCAAATTTCATATTTGGACTTTTTCTTGAATGGAAAAGGCTGCACCCTTTTCATTGATGCGTGACAGAACTATCACATTGGCTCTCTCAGAGACCGAATTATATTACAGGGTGCGGCAGAATTATGGAAACACGACCTCCTCCATTTAGCAGTGGTTTTTCATCGTTTTGTGCGTTTCCCCGGCGCTCTCGCAATAATTTCATTGAAATTCACTATTATGAGCATCTCGTATCTGAGTTTGGTGCTGATTGCTTTCCATTCAGTGAAATGCCACGCCCTATAATAGATGCCTGTCCCTCTGGCTCGCACTGTGTCGGCGGAACGCATGGTGACGTTTTCTCTGATGAGACGCTGTTCACAGTGGAACAATCGTACCAGGGATGGGCGAAAAAAGATTTTTCGTGTTCGTTTTTTTCGTTTTTTTTCGACCCCCAGACGAAAAATTGTTCGATCGAAAAAATTTTCGTCTTTCTCGGAAATTTTTCGAGTTTTACACTAGATATTCTGGGAGTTCAAAACCAACGAAATATGGGGAAAACGGGATGTTCAACTACAAAAAAGGTATTTTCGAAAGAAATTCAATGACGTTTTTTCATACTGTATGTTTTCCACTCAAGAAATGATCGAGTTCTTACTGTATTTTCACTATTTCTGAATTGCTGACGACTGTTTTTCCATATAATTTCAAGCCAAATTCACGAACATCTAGCAGGGAAAATTCATGTGAAAAAAATTCCGCCCTGGAAGTGGACAGATTTTTCTCTACTGCGGAAACCATCGTAACCGACAATCGTAGTCTCCTTTCTCATTCCTCTTTCGAATCTCTGATTTTTCTCAATGTCAATATTCCTATCATGAGTTTCGGTTGAGGTGAAGTTGTGTCGAATTTACGTTTCTTATTGTTTCGTCCTCTTCCATATTTTGCCTAAATAATTTTTTTGGATGCATCCAATAAAGAATGACTTTCGAGCTAAACGATTTCAACATTATAAATTACTTTAACAGTAAAATTGGATTTTTTTCTCGTTTTTTTCGAATTTTTCGAATTTTTTCGAGGTTTTGAAACGAAAATTTTTCGTTTTCGAATTTTTTTCGTCCGATCATGTTCGCCCATCCCTGAATCGTACAACTCCCAAAACGATATGAAATTGGTAGAGGACTCCTATGAAGCGGATGAGAGTTGAATGGAGGCTCTCTTCCTCGTAAAGTCATGGTTTGATCTGACATCTGTCCCTTGGGACGGAATTTCCGGGTTTTCGCCGATCCCGGAGACAAGATGAACTAGGATAACAACCTGTAAAATATCCAAATGGAGTGTCTGGACCCCGGGGCCAAGCGTCACTTTGGGAACATGCATTGGAGCTTAAAGAAAGATTCGGCGCTGACTCCCAAGGCAAAGATTGCGAATGCCTGGCTCAAGACCCCGTTTTCACTCCTTCACCTGCTCCTCGGAATGGCCTCCTACTCTCCCGATTTCAACCCCTCGACCTTTTTGTGTGATCAGTTCTTGAAAGCAATACCTGTGCTCGTCCCAATTCGAATCTTGAGTCGCTCAAGAAGGCCCTTCTCCGGAAATCGGAAAGAATAGACCAAAAATACCCTTCCGCCACCGTCGTTTTCACCAATACCGTTTGAAGCTAGTTATTGACGCGAAAAGAGGCAGAATTAAGAAGTTAACACAAATTGTTGTTCATATGGTAGCTCTTGATAAAATATTATATGCTGAACCGATTTGCTCAATACATGTGATCAGGGGAGATCAAAGATCTTTTTTTTCCCATAATTCTGCCGCACCCTGTACTATGAAGAAGCCCCTGCTACAGGATAAAGCATTATTATTATTATTATTATTATTATTATTATTATCATTATTATTATTATTTTTATTATTATTATTATTTGTTCTCTGGGACATGCGTCAAAATAAATGTTTTGAAATAAAAAAAGGTGTGACAAATTATTGATTCCCTGGACTCACCGCAAAACACGAGTCAAGAAACTCCCTGTTGTGAGTGATCACAAATTGACCAAGGAAGAATGCCGATGTTGGATAGACAGCAAGTAAAGCCACTGCGCCGTGTGCTGTAATGCTCTGGAAATGAATGTATGAGCGGAGAATTGAAGGACGCTTAAAGGGAGCGTAACCTCACTCAATGGTCTCTTCGACGCGCAATGCTCTCTCGTTGTTAGAGAACAGAAAAATAGTGTGCGCAATGAAGAGACCATTGAGTGAGGTTACGCTCCCTTTAAAGGCACACCCCGAGCTAACTTTATTCACAATACTCTCTCGCAGTCGAAGAAAGCGAAAGAGTGTGGCTAGAGCGGATAATTCAAACTCGGGGTGTGTCTAGAAGCTTTTTCCTTTCTAGTGAATTGCTTTATCTCAGATTTATTGATAAATATAAGCAATTGAAATGCCAAGTAGATCCTATTTACAAAAAAAATTCAAGGGATAATTTGAAAATGAAGAATGCCTTGCGACAACATAAAGGTCTTCAAAGGTAATGTCTGAGAAATTTGACTTTGACACAAGCGTAATCAAAAGCACTATGGTGTGGAATGAACGACGTGACCCACGGGAATTAATAATAAATATTTATCTAATCTTTCAATTTAATGACAGAGTTAAAAAAATCATTGAACAGTACTAATGATAAAATAAGAAGAAGCGAAGAGAGCTGTAACAACTAAGTCACAGTATTACAAGAAAAAATAATTGATGCCCACCCAGTGGGGCACGCAGTTTATTCCAAACCATAGTGACCCGCGTCTCACCCCACAGGCAATAATTTACCGGAGTAGCAACACTAACATCGAGGAGTGACCGCTGGAGGGATCGAGATCGCTCTGACATCTTGGACAATTTTCTGTTGATTATATTCAGAATCTTGTATCGAATGACGAACAAAGCTAGCGAATTGAACGCTATCCCTAAAGAAATATTTCGTCATTTCAAACATTTCTTGATTTGCATTCAGCTGCATTATTAGTTTGTTGGTCTTTAACTGCGGTCATTAATAAAATTATTATTCATATTTTTAAAAATATGTCACCATTGATGATGTAGACATTGACTATAATCGCAGATATCACAAACGAATCGTGGCCTGAAATTATAAACTAATATTAACTAATATTTACTTATTCATTGACTACTTTTATTAACTAACCAGCCGGGAGCTCCGCCAGGCGGAGCTACAGGCTGTGTTCTGAAAGTTTCTCGAGCTTTCTGGAACCTACTGGTTTTGGAACAGAGTGAGAGAGAGAGCGCGCGCGACTTGTTTTAACATGCAATTTGTAGTGTGCGGCGGAGAGATCGGAGAGACTGAGAGATTGGAAGAGAAAAAGAGAAAAAAGGGGGCGTGGCCGGTAACAAACACGATCACCATTCTGTTGCATCAATAGTGTATGATACTTCATGGGGTTATTCATCTGACGCTATCTCAAACAATCGAAAGCAAGAAGTTGTGAACAACTGTGAATAACATGCGAAACATTCTGGGTGAAATTGATCAATATAATCTGAATGTCTCCTATCGAAAGTACGAGTGGATATTAGACTGTTTATCCTATATATGTAGGTATCCATGCTCGTTGACAAACTGTTTGTCGACAAACGCGACGTCACTTGATTTTTCAAAAGATGAGCGTATGGTAGCAATTTCTTACCATTCAAGAACAATTCGGGTTCAGTGAATTCAGGAAACTCTTTGACGACGATTTCGCGAAGAACAGACAGTTCACTCTGTTGAAACACTACAGGAATCTGTAATTATGAAAGCTCATAATATAATAAAATCATGTTGGACGACATTCTATTTATATCTCACACAACTTCTCCGATGTGTGACTATTGAGATGCCATCACGCACCAAATCAATCAATAAATCAATAAATAAGTCAATCAAGCTATTTATCAAGAGGCGGGGGGAAGAATAAACATAAACGAAAATAAGCCAAATGTAGAAACAACTGGGTTGTTGGTGTCCTTTTTAGTCACACCTAACCCCACATCTATTCTCCACATTGGCAATACTTCCTCACAGACAATGGAAACGAGAGAGTGTGGTCAGAGCGTAGAGTTTCACATTAACTCGAGGTATGTCTTTAAATGGAACATACATACATGCATTGATAAGCCGAGTAGCGTCGCTGGGATGAACAAGTATTTAAAGTACTTCGTACTCAGTGCGCGTACAACGAAATATCTGAAATTAACTATCATACTATCCGTTCGGGGTAGGAAAGTTTCACAATACTATTTTATACTCTATGAGTGTATTCTCAATTTCCCACAAAGATATGTACGTTATCATTATTTTATTTATTATTTCATGTATATTCATATTTCATAACTCTAACACCATCAACATAAGAATGTTACGTGTGCGGACTTGAGAATGATGAACGTTATCCTTCAGGAGTAGTGGGTACGCTACGAGAAAAAAGTGTACACCATACCACACAAGACGTTTGAAGTGTGATATTTAACACTTTTTATATTATTTTTACGCAAAAAGTGTTAAATATAACACTTCACAGATCTTGTGTGGAGTACAATTTTTTGCGGTATCTAGATCTCTATGGGCTCATAAATCCATACAATGTGTGGGAAAGTATTCAGTTTTGTTTTTGCCTTCATAACAATCAACCAAAACTGCGATCTTTGCTCCTACAAAACTCTGTATCACTCTTTCATTGCTATATTTCCATTCAAATACAAATATTCTTCTTATATTCTTCAAATATTGTGACATCGTGAACATAATTTGTGTTTGAATTATAGTCGAACGAAGATTGATTGAAGATAGAAGTGTTCCTTATAATAATAAATTTATCTGACCTCAGAGGGTATTTTTTTAGATTCATAATTACCTTGAATGGGTATGCCCAGACTAATCACTAGTATAGTGATAACAATACCCTATCAAATGGTTCTGTGATACGTAAAGGACATTGTAGTGAAAATTGTATTGATACAAAAATATAATATCTTATACAAACGATAATCTGTTAAAGATGGGCTGTTTTCCATTATGGCTCGTTAAAAAATGTTAAAAAAGTACCCGGAAAGTCGAAAATGGAAACACGAAATTTGTATTCGCGCGCACGCAATGAGGTGCGGGAATTCAAATTCCGACTTTCCTACATCTATTTTTTAGCAGTTAAAATGGAAATTCAACTTCCTGCTCGCTAAAAAATGCATTTTTACATTTTTTTTTACATTTAAACAACTTTATCAGCATTTGGATGTTATTTTAGCTGGGTCGCCATTAGGGTTCTCCATCGAGTCCGATCGTGTCTTGCTATTTGCATGAATTGAGGACCAGCAACTTTACGATTTTAAAAAAATGCAATCCGCAGAAATTCGCTGTCGGAAAGTAGGAATTTGAATTCCCGCAGCTCTTTTCGCGCGCGCGAATACAAATTTCATGTTTCCATTTTCGACTTTCCGGGTACTTTTTTAACGGGTGGAAAGTCGCCGATATCGGTTTTCCACTATATTTTAACGAGCCATCAAGTAAGATTGGTTCTTTGTTCGGAATATGTGTTCTAGGTGTGGCGATCATTTATTGTGAATGCTATTGATTTCGTTGATTACGGGTAATGAATCACACGCATCGATCAACTGTGCAGAGTGTACATTTTCAGTCAGACATGTATGTCTTGACAATCATTAAAGGCACACCGCGAGTTAATTTTACTCTCCGCTCTGGCAACACTTTCTCGTAAACAAAGAAAATAAGCGATTATTGAAAGAGCTGAGAGTTTCAAATTAGCTCGGATTTTGCCTTTAAAAGATAATTTGCAAATCGCCATTCTGGAATAACTCTTTAGCATTCAAATATTACTATTGTTCAAGGTGCTTCGAAATTACGCTCATAAGGCTTACTGTGTGTATCAGCGATTTTTAAATACTATGAAAGAAGAATTTTTACCTGAATATCAATTGGATTAAGCACACCCATTTCGCACTTCCGCTAAAGCAGATCGTAATAGTGTGAACTGAAAACTGTACATTTGCAGTAAATTTGATTTCCTTGTTAAATCCCATTGTGCAGATGATTTCGTAAAAAGATTTCTTAAAGGGTACTAAAAATGGAGCAACCTAGAAATCTCAATAATAATCAAAAATAATTGATAATCACTCTAATAATCAGTAATCTAGTCACTCACGAAAATAGCAAAAATACGTGGATACTGAGGTGCAGATTCCGAAGGAAGCGAAAATCGTTGTACCCGGAACTGGAACGAGTCTGAAGAAATGTTATTCTTGAATATTATATCATACTAATTTAATTTTAAAATTCACCACGAAAATAATAGGGAAAAAATGAAGTCAGAGTGTATTAAAAGTGGGGAATATGTTTTTTTTTCATTATTTTTTCATTTCATGACTTTTAAACAAAGTAGTTTCCAAAAGACACACAAAGCGAGAGTGTGGTAAGAGTGGAACGGATAATTTTGTAGATTCAGCGAACCTTTGCATCGAACATATATTACATGTTGCCGTGAGCAGTTCGAAGATGCATTCTTGGAAGATCAAAACTGAATAAGTCCTGTAAATTTTGACGATCATGGCATAATCAAGCACTATTCCAAATGGACCATAGACCGAGAAGGCCGCGTTGCCATATGCCAACCAACCTATATTGACTGGGAGTTCGCTTCTTTATGATCCATACTAGTAGAAGATTACCAATAATCGAACAAAAACCAACGATGTAGTGGAAGTAGAGGAAATAGGTCATGGCAAAATCTGAAAAATAATATAGTTTATTTTATTATGTTTCATTTCGTAAAAATGCGAAAAATGTAGATTTATGTAGATTCAATCGCTTGGCATTAACATGTAATACGAGAAACAGAAAAATAATATTCGTCCACATGCCGAGCAATAAGATTGTATGAAGGCAGTGTTTACGGTGTAGCTGAGGTACAGCACTATGAAGAACACCCACTACAGATCTCTGCAACCACTACAAAATCAGATACAAAAAAGCAAACAATCCGGCAAAAATACAAAACAGCTATAAAATGCCTCTGTCTACACTTGGTCTTGCTACAATGATGTTTGTCTAGCTTCGTGGATGTGGAGACAGCTATTTGGCCTGGATTCGCCGTGGCGCTGATTGATAATAATATATAATTATGCTCTCCTAAGAATGTAAAACATGAATGGTAATTCGTAATATTTGTACTGATTGAAAGCATTAAAGAACAGAATAACTGCAAATTACTTAATCACAGTTTTTAGAGTATTACAGAAGATCGAGAAATTGTAAAAGGAATCAAACTTGACAATTGTGCCCTTCGCGCGCACGAAAACCGTAAAATTCTGAGCAAAACTCCCATGACGGATACCAGCATTAGCTATATCTGCTTGTCTACGTGATTTTCGATGCCCACGCCTTTGAGATTGTATGTGTAACGACAACTTTCTCCTGTGGATACCATAAAATATGTTGTTTGAAGCTACAGACGACGATTTATTGTACCGTTATTGTAGCGATTACAGCGTTAATAAAAATAAAAATAGATTGTTGATTGACAACCGCCGCTTTTTTGTAAGAAATCTCTAACATAATACTATATTTACTTTTTCATTTTTTAAACATTTCAAATGCTCTATCTATCTAGATCAACAATGAATCTGTATGTGGTTCCACTGATCCTTGTTTCGTGCAATGTTCATAAAGCTCTCTTCTACTTTTCCACTGACACTGTATTCTACAAAATACAAAACTGACGAGTAAAAGACCCTTGCTTATGAACTTATTCAACAAATCTCTCCTTCAAATCATTTAAATCATAAAAAAAAACATAAAAGAATTGTTTTATTTACATATCTTTGTAAATTAGATTTGAACGCGCACGAGCCAAGATTTGTTCATTGTTTTATTTATTATATGCGGGCTGAGGTGTGTTCATAAATAACAATAAATCAACAATACAAATGCATTTATGCGAATCGTTCAACCCCGCGCGAATTTGAAACTCCGCTCTAGCGACACTCGCATTCTTTGTATGAGAGAATGTATTGTCCGAGAGAAGAGTTTCAAATTAGCTTGTGACTTTAATGGAATGGGAATAATTGGATGAATCATGCAGCTATGCTTTCTTATTGCAATATTCTTCCGTGAAGAGAATAATCCAAACAATAATATAAGGAGAATATCCTAGAAGTCGCATCACTTCCATTAGCGAACGATAGATTAATTCTATATTTCCGAAAAATTCATTGAAACGAAGAGTGCTGCTAAAATGCACTCTAACAGGGGGATGCTCCCAACTTTTCCTGGTAATATGAACTGGCAATAGCATGACTAGAATCAGTTTTCGATGCTTATTACGAATCCGTATTCAGAAAGTGCCTAATCGACCTCTATTTCGAGAAAATCGGAATTTAAATTTGGCTTATTATTTCGAAAATTCGTATAGTTTCCTCACAAACTATCTGGATTGCATCGAAAAGATCGGATGATGAAAGGTAGTCTACTTCGAGAGTTTATAGATGAGTTCACCAGCGGTTTACACAGGAAACCACAAGAATTTCCGAATCAAAATTTCGATTTCCTCGAAACTCAGGCCGATTAGGCACCTTCTGAAAACGGATTCGTAGTCAGTATCGAAAACTGATCCTAGTAATGCTATTGCCATCACATATGGCCAGGACAAGTTGCGAGCATCCCCTTGTAAGTTTATATAAATTATCTTTAAATGGGGGAACCAAAAATTGTTTGAAGCAATTCTCTGTATTTGGGAAATCTTATTCTTTCAATGAATTGTCCATGCTTGACCTGCATTTACTTTACAAACGTGAAAAATCTAAAAAGACACAACGAAACAAACAGAAACACCTCTTCTCATTATATTTTATGGAATAAATAAATAAATAAATAAAAACATAAACAAGAAACAGAGATCTTAGAAATCATGGATGAGAGAAGTTTGGTTTGTGAGTAAAATCCACTCCGAAAGGAATTAAAATGATGCGTTGCCTTCCACGTTTCAATGATGTTTCAAAAAGCAATTTGAGCACTAGAGGCGGTCTTTCAATTTCAATTAAAAGCCGACAAACCTCAGTCTGTCTAGGGGGGCTTCATTGTTTGTTCCTGGTCTGAGCGATTATTTTGATAATCTGTGAAATGAAGTGAGTTTATTGGAACTTCTTGTTTGAAAAGAGAATAACCTCATACACTCAAAAAATTTCCTGGCTAAGGTTCGCCAGGAGAAAAATTCGCACAGACTTAGCTGAAGTAAATCTAAAATGATGAAAATAGATAAAGGTATAACCCGATATAATTCATACATAAATTATTCAAGGCACACGAAGTCCTGCGGGCGATACTGATAGGTTAGTGATAATGCCAGTTCAGCCCAGAGGGCATAATCTCCTACTGTAATGTTGTGAATTCACGCATCTCGCCTAAGTATTGACCGATTCTACTACACACTTTTGAATTGACCCCATCTTTTCTCCACAGTTTTCGATGCCCCTTTGTGTAGGACATCCAGAGTAGCAAGGATGGTCAATCGAGCGTCTCTCCAGGAGCTCACGTCAAAGTTCGTCGTTGAGGCTCCTTCCGATGCGATTTTCACGGCTCACAGTAGAGCTATGAAAAAGTTTCCACCGGATGAAATGTGTATTTTCTCAAGTACTAAAAGTCTATCCCACTTTTGCTTTTTCGTCATGGTTTTTTTCAAACTCAATCGATCGGGTCCAAAATTTCCAGGGCTTATTTTATTTTTGTGTGCTTCACAGCAAAATCACTAAGCTTGGGCTCTTACGGTATCCGACCGGGAATCTATTCGTCTTTGACGTCGTCTTTAACTATACTCTGGCGCCCGGTCACAGCAGTTCCGAGAGTCTATTTCGACTATCTGCAAGGTCATCAAAACTACAATTCGTGCTCAAATAATGAAGAAGGTTAATGAAGGTTAAAGGCGACTCTCGGAACGACGACGACATATGATCGGATGGATTCTGTCAATGCATTATAAGAACGAAGCGACTGAAATAGATTCGAAAAAACGAGCATTACATATGACTTCTCACCTTCTATACATGTGTTCATCATGTTTGTTTGTATCAGTTTAGTCTCATCTAATTGCTTTATTTCAGTGCAGTGAGTGAATATTTGTATCGTTTTCTCTATGATCGCTAGTTTGCAAGGCACGGATATTGTAGACGAACAGTTTGCACAGATCCTCTTCCATCGCCACCTTGGCTTAGAGGCAGAGCGTCGCTCTCGTAAAGCGAAGGTCGCAGGTTCGATTCCTGCAGGTGGCAATCCTTTTTGCACATAATACAGGCCAAATTTTAAATGATAATTATATTTAATGGGAAATATTAACAATTCTTCCGTTCAAATAGTGTAGCCTAGACTTTATTTTTAGAGATCAAACCAGAACAAGCTTCGCAAGAAAACACTGGTGAGTCCCTTTGTACCAGAGGATTAAATAGTGTAATTAATAGACATACAAATTAAAATTGGCATGCACTATAAATGTAAACCTTATTTATGCTTAATTGGTTAGTAGTAATGTGCTTCATGGATTTCAGCTTGCGGAAGGGCAAACTGGACGAATTTTTGCTTAATCCTAACTATCCTACATCGACACTCATTGGATCATGATTCATGACAGAACCATTGTGAATCGTGCTGGTGAGTCAACGGTGAATTTGGCCGTATGAGGCAGTTTTGTTCTCACTCTTTCGTTTCACAGCTTTAGTTTCCTTCTAATCTAGTTCGTCTGCGAGAATCATGCTAAAATATTGCGTTTTCCCATAAGTTTACACATGCCACCATGATATTGTGTTAAGCTCAAACTTAATGAGTAGAAACGCATAGTTAGTTTCTTAACGTCAGCACTCACTATAACCATCGTGCGACAAGAAAAAAGAATTCTGTTTGGTGATCTTGCCTCCATAAGAAGTGTTCGCAGGAACAGAAAAAGGCTAGAGTGGGATTGATAGAGAGAAAAAGAGATGGAGGTTGAGAGAGAAAGAGATAGAAGATAGATAGAGAGAAAGAGGACGTTTGTCCTGAATGTGTTGATTGCTTGATTCATATCTGCCACTCTTTCCTTGGACGCTACACTCTCTTTCCCTTCTATCAAAAAGCTCTTTTTTATCGCTATCGTTCAAGCGATTGTCAACATCTCCCCTTATCCTTTTCTGTTTAAAGAATGTTTCTTTATCACCCTGTACATCTACAACATATCACACATCATCGACTATTTTTTTAACAGAATTTTTTTTTTTTTTTTTAATTTCTAAACAAGGTGAAGAGTGATATAATAAGTTAAAGAAATTCTATGATGATAATTTGAAGTTGAGCTATGAAAAGGTTAGCTTTTTCCCCTTTCTTCCTCCTAGTTTATGTACTCTACCCCACATCACCAGGGCTGTGCGGCAACGCATATTTTCGGCAATTCTGCTAAACGGCAATTGCGAAAAAAATATTTTCGGCAAATTCGATAATTTTGGTAATTTTCCGAAAAACTTATTTTAGTGATTTCAAAAGTCTTTACAGACTCAATTCGTGCAATGAACTTTATTTCATAAACTGAATCGACACGCAACAAAAAAGAAAACGATAATCGTAATAGAAGGGAGTTGTGGGCTTTTTTTCCATATGGGCAATGTTGTTAGAAAGAAACAACATCATGTGAAAATGCTGGTGAGAATGCGAAATGCTTGCGATAAAAACTCTAAAAACGCTAAAAAAATCGGAATCGTGGAAGATACGAGAAAATGTCAGAAAAGAAATATCGGAGAGCCAGATAATAACGAGAGAGATGGCGCTTTGACGCATTTTCTTCTTGATTTCGTATAACAAGCCTTTTATCGTCGTTCTTATGATCGCTATTTTTCAGATGCGTGTTTCGTACTTTGCAAATGCTCCGTGCAGTATTGGACGGTAGCGCACATTCGAAGGAGATTCCATAATTGAACACGTGCTTGTTCCGATGATCGATCGTCCCTGACCTCTTCGGTTCCCTTATTCGAGCAAGAACTACGCCTATCATACTCTGTGCTTATATAGCCAAGGCTTTCTTAATGATCGGCTTGAGAAAACGCGAGATATCACGCGCCTTCTCTGGCTGAAGGACACAGCTCAGCCTCTTTCATTGGAGATCCTCATTGTCTACCACTTCAGGTGGGTTTCATTCGGTCTGAATTGCTCAACATTCCTTCTCGCTGGTACCCTGCCCAAGGGGTGGGATACATTTCAGTCAAAAATGTGGACTCCAGAAGTCTTCGATCTTTTATCTCGCGAAAGATAAATTCTTAATTTGCTCATCATATTGTTGTAAACCATTCGAAAGAAGGCAGAAAGACATGCTAGATAAAAAAGTATCATTGTCTCTTCTTTTATTTATCTCTTCTGTACCGTGTTTTCTTGTAAAATGCATAAATATTATTATTATTATTATTATTATTATTATTATCAAACGTTTTGCTCCGCACAAGGCGCATAATGCATTGCAGCTTTCCTTCTAACTCTGATCTCGTGAATAATGCATTTTATTTATTACAAATATTTTTTAAAAAAGAGGAAGATGACAAAAACGAAAGATCGACGATCCAGATAAAAACGATTGGAGCTTGGACGCCTATTCTTCCTTATTTCGTTTGCCATGCCTTTTATCGTCGTCCTTATGATCACTTTTTTTCAGATGCGTGTTTCGTACTTTCTATTAGGTTGTCGGGAAAGTCTTGATAACTATGTTTGCCTTTCCACTGTGTGTCGCAGTTGCACTCTGGTTTTCTCTCGTTACTAGTGAATACCAAGCAGTGAGGGACCTTTGCAGTAAACAACTCCCCATTCCATTCCCATCAGTCAGGCTGTAGTAGTACCACAGCGTTCTCATGACTTTCAAAGCAAGAACGACCGCTCAACATACAAACTCTCTCGAATACAATGGTCTCTCCTTTGTCTTGCTTTGGAAGAAAAATGGCTTGGACCAGAATACTGTGGTACAACGATGTATGTCCCTAGTGATTTTTACAACCGCGATGTTCCACTTTACCTCTTCCTATCCGATACCACGACGAAGGATTCGGATACCCTCCTGAAGATTTTTTATGACAGACATGCCCACACTACAACACCATCGAGATTTGGTTCCTGCGCTTCAAATGAAACGACATTTCCTTCCTTAAACGGCAGACCACGTGAGTTGGATTTTGACACGTTGAAGAAACTTGTGGAATCGGACCCATTTCAAAGTGTCTGTAAATTGGTCCTCACACTTGGAGTCCACCATAGCACAGTCGAGGAATATCGGAAATCCATTGGAATAAGAAAATTTCTCGGTCGATTCATACCCCACGATTACACCAAAACCAACCTTGATCGTCGAATCGATGATTCCATTACCCATCCCACTCTCCACCCTGGGGATCGATGGCTGTACCGGCTCATAACGGGGGATGAAAAGTGGGTCTACTACGATAACAACCACAGGTGAGCCGAGTGGGTTGAACAACGAGAAACCCCACAGGATGCCCCCAAACCTAACCTGCGCCCCCCAAAAACCCGTGACATCAGTGTGGTGGGGAATGGATGGTGTGATCAGATGGCAGCGGCTCCCCGAGGGTATGAGAATTACCAGGGCCAAGTGCCTCACACAACTACGGAATATGATGAAGGCAGTCGATCATTCAAGCCTGAAGGACAAAAAAGTATATTATCACCACGATAGCGTCCATCACCATGTCTCCAATAAAGTCAGGCAGGAACTGACCGTATATGGATGGATGGTTCTCCCTCACCCCCCGTATTCTCCTGACTTGGCCCCGTCAGAATACTACCTTTTCGCAAGCCTGGCCCGTGCCCTTCGAGATAGGACCTTCAAATTCCGTGGAAGTGTCGAGTCTGCACTCAAGCAATACTTTATATCGCGCCCAGCTGGGTTCTACAACGAGGAGCATCACACATTGACCGAACGTTGGTGCTACAATTGTTGATCATGATGGAGCATATAACCCATAATGTACTTCTCTTTGCTTCGAGAAATAAACGACTGAAAAAGTTATCAAGACTTTCCCGACAACCTAATATTATGTGGATTTGTTTGTCAATCAGAAATTATCATTATTAAAGGAAAAGAACAACAAAAAATATAGAATATATGAGAAAAAAACAATATTTTTTTACGTATAAGACCAAATATGTCATAAAAAATTCCACTCACAACACGTTTACCAAACGGTGTATCTCTATCTCAGGCTTCATCGCAGTAACAAATTTTCAACTACCATCTATCATTGTCGAAACAGGAAATCAACAGCACAAAAGCATATAGCCAACATCTACAAATGACAATGGTTGGAGTGTAAAGCAGGTCGATAGATAGAGATAAGCTTAAGATATCTATCCCATCAAACGCTCACAAAAGCACACAACCCCATAGTCATAATCTCGAAAGATCAAAGATCACCTGAACCAGAGTACAAGAATAGTCTACAGTCCCGCACGATCGCTCTCCCTAAAGGTGGGCCGCCGCGACATAAATATTATTATTATTATTATTATTATTATTATTATTATTATTATTATTATTATTATTATTATTATTATTATTATCAAACGTTTTGCTCCGCACAAGGCGCATAATGCATTGCAGCTTTCCTTCTAACTCTGATCTCGTGAATAATGCATTTTATTTATTACAAATATTTTTTAAAAAAGAGGAAGATGACAAAAACGAAAGATCGACGATCCAGATAAAAACGATTGGAGCTTGGACGCCTATTCTTCCTTATTTCGTTTGCCATGCCTTTTATCGTCGTCCTTATGATCACTTTTTTTCAGATGCGTGTTTCGTACTTTCTATTAGGTTGTCGGGAAAGTCTTGATAACTATGTTTGCCTTTCCACTGTGTGTCGCAGTTGCACTCTGGTTTTCTCTCGTTACTAGTGAATACCAAGCAGTGAGGGACCTTTGCAGTAAACAACTCCCCATTCCATTCCCATCAGTCAGGCTGTAGTAGTACAACGATGTATGTCCCTAGTGATTTTTACAACCGCGATGTTCCACTTTACCTCTTCCTATCCGATACCACGACGAAGGATTCGGATACCCTCCTGAAGATTTTTTATGACAGACATGCCCACACTACAACACCATCGAGATTTGGTTCCTGCGCTTCAAATGAAACGACATTTCCTTCCTTAAACGGCAGACCCCGTGAGTTGGATTTTGACACGTTGAAGAAACTTGTGGAATCGGACCCATTTCAAAGTGTCTGTAAATTGGTCCTCACACTTGGAGTCCACCATAGCACAGTCGAGGAATATCGGAAATCCATTGGAATAAGAAAATTTCTCGGTCGATTCATACCCCACGATTACACCAAAACCAACCTTGATCGTCGAATCGATGATTCCATTACCCATCCCACTCTCCACCCTGGGGATCGATGGCTGTACCGGCTCATAACGGGGGATGAAAAGTGGGTCTACTACGATAACAACCACAGGTGAGCCGAGTGGGTTGAACAACGAGAAACCCCACAGGATGCCCCCAAACCTAACCTGCGCCCCCCAAAAACCCGTGACATCAGTGTGGTGGGGAATGGATGGTGTGATCAGATGGCAGCGGCTCCCCGAGGGTATGAGAATTACCAGGGCCAAGTGCCTCACACAACTACGGAATATGATGAAGGCAGTCGATCATTCAAGCCTGAAGGACAAAAAAGTATATTATCACCACGATAGCGTCCATCACCATGTCTCCAATAAAGTCAGGCAGGAACTGACCGTATATGGATGGATGGTTCTCCCTCACCCCCCGTATTCTCCTGACTTGGCCCCGTCAGAATACTACCTTTTCGCAAGCCTGGCCCGTGCCCTTCGAGATAGGACCTTCAAATTCCGTGGAAGTGTCGAGTCTGCACTCAAGCAATACTTTATATCGCGCCCAGCTGGGTTCTACAACGAGGAGCATCACACATTGACCGAACGTTGGTGCTACAATTGTTGATCATGATGGAGCATATAACCCATAATGTACTTCTCTTTGCTTCGAGAAATAAACGACTGAAAAAGTTATCAAGACTTTCCCGACAACCTAATATTATGTGGATTTGTTTGTCAATCAGAAATTATCATTATTAAAGGAAAAGAACAACAAAAAATATAGAATATATGAGAAAAAAACAATATTTTTTTACGTATAAGACCAAATATGTCATAAAAAATTCCACTCACAACACGTTTACCAAACGGTGTATCTCTATCTCAGGCTTCATCGCAGTAACAAATTTTCAACTACCACCTATCATTGTCGAAACAGGAAATCAACAGCACAAAAGCATATAGCCAACATCTACAAATGACAATGGTTGGAGTGTAAAGCAGGTCGATAGATAGAGATAAGCTTAAGATATCTATCCCATCAAACGCTCACAAAAGCACACAACCCCATAGTCATAATCTCGAAAGATCAAAGATCACCTGAACCAGAGTACAAGAATAGTCTACAGTCCCGCACGATCGCTCTCCCTAAAGGTGGGCCGCCGCGACATAAATATTATTATTATTATTATTATTATTATTATTATTATTATTATTATTATTATTATTATTATTATCAAACGTTTTGCTCCGCACAAGGCGCATAATGCATTGCAGCTTTCCTTCTAACTCTGATCTCGTGAATAATGCATTTTATTTATTACAAATATTTTTTAAAAAAGAGGAAGATGACAAAAACGAAAGATCGACGATCCAGATAAAAACGATTGGAGCTTGGACGCCTATTCTTCCTTATTTCGTTTGCCATGCCTTTTATCGTCGTCCTTATGATCACTTTTTTTCAGATGCGTGTTTCGTACTTTCTATTAGGTTGTCGGGAAAGTCTTGATAACTATGTTTGCCTTTCCACTGTGTGTCGCAGTTGCACTCTGGTTTTCTCTCGTTACTAGTGAATACCAAGCAGTGAGGGACCTTTGCAGTAAACAACTCCCCATTCCATTCCCATCAGTCAGGCTGTAGTAGTACAACGATGTATGTCCCTAGTGATTTTTACAACCGCGATGTTCCACTTTACCTCTTCCTATCCGATACCACGACGAAGGATTCTTTCTTCTTTCTTTCTTTATTTCCATCATAACAAATGAAAAATAGAACAGATATGTAATAAATATAGGTTGATGGAGGTCCGTCGCGTTATCAGCGAATCGGTTGAAGGCAGCAGGGAAATGGGGTGGGAAATGGGGAAATGATGTATGGGGTGGATAATTATAAATGACGCAGAAGTGTGGGGGCCAAGAGGGGATCAATCTCAACAGAATTAAGGAAAGATTTAAAACGAATAGGAGAAGATGTAACGATATCAGTGGGAAGACTATTCCAGATATGAATTACTCTACTTGCACAGGTTGTCTTGGTACTGGGGATATTATATGTTATGGTTATACGGAATGGGTGATGTGAAAAGCGATGACTACGATAGAGAGGAATTTTAGAATACATAAAAGAATCATCAAATTCATAATTCCTATTTAAAGAATTGTATATAAAAAACAAATCAGCAATAGAACGTCGTTTCTCAAGAGTGGTGAGGTTAAAGGATTTCAGCCGGGAAATATAATCTACATAAGGGATATTACAACGATAGAACAAACGTCTAGTGAAATCACGTTGAAGGGACTCAATATCATTACATAAGTAAACACTAGAGGGATTCCAAACAATTGAGGAATTTTCTATAATAGGACGGATAAAGGATGTATAGGCTCGTACATAAACAAGAGGGTCGCTAGAACGAAAAGATTTGAACAGAATATTGATCTTTGATCTAGATTTAGTAACTAACTTCTTGATATGATCATTAAAGTTGAGGGTGGGCGAGAATAAAACTCCTAGATCTTTAACAGAGGAAACAGCATTGAGAACGGATACCCTCCTGAAGATTTTTTATGACAGACATGCCCACACTACAACACCATCGAGATTTGGTTCCTGCGCTTCAAATGAAACGACATTTCCTTCCTTAAACGGCAGACCCCGTGAGTTGGATTTTGACACGTTGAAGAAACTTGTGGAATCGGACCCATTTCAACGTGTCTGTAAATTGGTCCTCACACTTGGAGTCCACCATAGCACAGTCGAGGAATACCGAAAATCCATTGGAATGGGAAAATTTCTCGGTCGATTCATACCCTATGATCACGCCAAAACCAACCTTGATCGTCGAATCGATGTTTCCATTACCCACCCCACTCTCCACTCTGGGGATCGATGGCTGGACCGGCTCATAACGGGGGATGAAACGTGGGTCTACTACGATAACATCCACAGGTGAGCCGAGAGGGTTGAAGAACGAGAGAAACCACAGGATGCCCCCAAACCTAACCTGCGCCCCCAAAAACCCATGCTGTCAGTGTGGTGGGGAATGGATGGTGTGATCAGATGGCAGCGGCTCCCCGAGGGTATGAGAATTACCAGGGCCAAGTGCGTCACACAACTACGGAATATGATGAAGGCAGTCGATCTGTCAAGCCAGAAGAACAAAAAAGTATATTATCACCACTATTACCCCCGTCACCATGTCTTCAATAAAGTCAGGCAGGAACTGACCGTATATGGATGGATGGTTCTCCCTCACCCCCCGTATTCTCCTGACTTGGCCCCGTCAGAATACTACCTTTTCGCAAGCCTGACCCGTGCCCTTCGAGATAGGACCTCCAAGTTCCGTGGAAGTGTCGAGTCTGCACTCAAGCAATACTTTATATCGCGCCCAGCTGGGTTCTACAACGAGGGGTATCACACATTGACCGAACGTTAACACTACATTTGCTGATCATGATGGAGCATATAACCCATAACGTACTTCTGTTTGCTTCGAGAAATAAACGATCTAAAAAGTTGTCAAGACTTTCCCGACAACCTAATACAATTGTTGATCCTTTTCTACGGAACCCGCATATTAGGATGAAACATTTTTCATCAACTGTGACTAATTTCATTCCGTTAGCGGAAATCTTACCAAGAACATCATTTAAAATATCGATCCATACCATATTATTTTATTTTATTGCGCAACTCTAACGTATTTACAAGGTCAAGGTTGCAATGGACAGTGCCTTTATTAAAGCTAAATTTACTAAACGCTCTGGTCATGTTCTCTCGTTGACAAAGAAAACAAGAGAACATTGCCAGAGCGGATAGTTTAAAATTAGCTCGTAGTGTATTTTTAATTATGAAGAGGCCGTTGACATCTGCTGACATGGCTGCTACAACCATCCCGAGCATACTTTTTTTCAGCCTCTGAGAGCATATTAGACGAGCTAAATGACTTATTTATTATGTTTTGGTGTTTCCGAAGAATGCGAAGCAAAGTTCGGGAAGCCTTTGACAAAATGTATAGAGGAAAGGTATTCCTGCATGTTTACTCTTGAAACAATACTAAAGTTACTACATTTCCAGATGGCTAACGAGAAAGTGTGTAACGACATTATGAGGTGCAAATGAAGACAATGTTTGAATAAAGAGTTGGCTCTTGAAGATTTATTTCGGCTATACAAATATATTTGTAAACAATAAATATAACAATATCTTATGCATACGTTCTCTTTGTTTGTCTCTACTATTGTGCGATTTCTCTTATTGAATCACCGTTTTATGGTATAATCATTCCCTGTTTATATCATTTCTCATCTTGTGTATTCCTATATAAACTTGCTTAATATTTTATCTATCGCACGGACAGGGCCAACCAAGTGATCGCAGGCATGGCTTAATATTTTATCTGTGCATACTAGCAGTGCTAGGGGCAGAGCCGAAAATTGTTTTACTTCTGAGCGTTTCATTATTATACTTGAAGCGCGGGAGAAGCATTGCGCTAGCGCGGAAGGGTGCTACGCACCCTTCCGTATAGACTGCTCGAGTCGCCAAGTATGGACACTTTTCTCTTGTTTTCTGACTTATTAGACAATTTGTCGAAAAAATATATGAAAACGACAACATAAAACTATTTGCTTTGAATTTTGAACAGCAAAATTACTTGGAAGCAGTTGTCGTGAGCTTTTGATTGTTTGGGAGGGACACCCCCCCAACCCCCCATTTTCTATATTGTTTGACACGGAACACATTTGTGGACTCGTTCATAAGCTTTCCGACATTTTGCGGATGTCTTAGGATCAATGTTTGTCTCAATATTATAGAAAAATTTCGTTGAACTGAATGAATGTCGCTACAGATATCAATTGAAGCGAGGTTAGAGTTAAGAGTCATGCATGACATATTTTCCAGCTCAGAATGACTCAAAACAACTTGTTTCATCATTCTTGACACGAAAAACTACCTTAGAACACTTTATTTCAGTCAGGAAAAATCAGCAAAAGTTTTGGATCGAACCGGGGTTCGAACCCGCTCGGTGTTTTTAGAGTGGTACCTCTTTACCTCGACGCTATGAGTTCATTTTGTTTCTAAATATAGTCATATTATACACCAATCGACGCGCAAAGAGTAGGACTACTACTTTCTTTGCCATATAAAACGCCTAAAATAATTTTTAAACTAAATTTATTCACGAAAACTGGCAAAATCGTGTTTTCGCACCTTTTCGGCGATTTTTCGCGGCAAAAAGAGGTCGTGCGGAGGTGAAGTGACATAGTTTTTCTAAAACAATTTTTCAAGGGCTACAACATGAGCATAGTTTGGTTGAATGAAAAAGGTGCGAAATTTGAGTTTTCTGAAAAAGTTAAAAATTGACCATTTTTCGCGACCGCACAGCTCCGCGAATACTAAACCAAATGAGTTGGGTCCAAAAGCAAAAAGTTGCGCCTCATCGAGTTGTACAATTTACTTTCAGGAGCCGGGACGCGGAAATTACTTTGAATGGGTGAAAATTGCGAAAAACCTACTTTTCGGATTTCTTCCGAGGTCTATTTCGTCATCATCCCGGGGGACAAGGCGCGTGGCGTTAGCACCAAAAGATGCGCCGTAAAAAGTTGTTTAATATAAGTCTTAATCTCAAAAAGTTATAGAGCCGATTTCGAGCAATCAAATTATGCGCGCCCGATTTTTGCATTTTTTTGCTCTCCGCCAACTTCGAACGTTAATCTCGCGGCAACCCGTGATTGGGAAAAATCGGCAAAAATATGATTTAGATTGCCCCAAGTCTTGTGATCATTTTCGTATACCAACTTTAAATTTTTGATATACTTGACACCAAGTTGCGCGCCAAAATGTGCAAAAAACCCGAGAGCCGGCGTTTCACCTAAAAGACGGCTCCGGATCGGCTCGGGACCAGTGCCATTCGATCCGGCGTGGTCGAAAACCCCAGTAGCCGGAATCTGGTATAATCGGCACAACATCCTGATAGAACAAATTTCAAAAAACCTATCCCAGTAAATTGATCGAATTGCGATCTTTTATATAGGGGTTAACTAGCAGTGCTAGGGGCAGAGCCGAAAATTGTTTTACTTCTGAGCGTTTCATTATTATACTTGAAGCACGGGAAGAGCATTGCGCTAGCGCGGAAGGGTGCTGCGCACCCTTCCGCATAGACTGCTCGAGTCGCCGAGTATGGACCCTTTTCTCTTATTTTCTGACTTATTAGACGATTTGTCGAAAAAATATATTAAAAACGACAACATAAAACTATTTGCTTTGAATTTTGAACGGCAAAATTACTTGGAAGAAGTTGGCGTAAGCTTTTGATTGTTTGGGGGGGACACCCCCCCAACCCCCCATTTTCTATATTGCATGACACGAAACACATTTGTGGACTCGTTCATAAGCTTTCCGACATTTTCCGGATGTCTTAGGATCAATGTTTGTCTCAATATTATCGAAAAATTTCGTTGAACTGAATTAATGTCGCTACAGATACCAATTGAAGCGAGGTGAGAGTCTAGAGTCATGCATGACATGTTTTCCTGCTCAGAATGACTCAAAACAAGTCGTCCCATCATTCTTAGCACAAAAAACTACCCTAGGACACTTTCTCGAGACCAGTAAAAATCAGCAAAAGTTTTGGATCGAACCGGGGTTCGAACCCGCTCGGTGTTTTCAGAGTGGTACCTCTTTACCTCGACGCCATGAGTTCATTTTATTTCTAAACCAAGTCATGTTATACACCAATCGACGCGCAAAGAGTAGGACTACAACTTTCTTTGCCATATAAAACGCCTAAAAACATTTTAAAAATAAATTTAACCAATAAAACAGGCAAAATCGTGTTTTCGCACCTTTTCGGCGATTTTTCGCGGCACAAACAGGTCGTGCGGAGGTGAAGTGACATAGTTTTTCTAAAACAATTTTTCAAGGGCTACAACATGAGCATAGTTTGGTTGAATAAAAAAGGTGCGAAATTTGAGTTTTTTGAAAAAGTTAAAAATCGACCATTTTTCGCGACCGCCCAGCTCCGCGAATATTGCACGAAATGAGTTGGGTCCAAAAGCAAAAAGATGTGACTCATCGAGTTGTACAATTTAGTTTCAGGAGCCGGGACGCGAAAATTAAGTTGAATAGGTGAAAATTGCGAAAAACCAACTTCCCGGATTTTTTCCCAGGTCTATTTCGTCATCACCAAAAACTTTTTATGGCACGACACTAGTACCATAAGATGCGCCGTAAAAAGTTGCTTAATATAAGTCTTAACCAGAAAAAGTTATGGGCGATTTTTCGAGTAATCAAATTATGCGCGCCCGAATTTTGCCTTTTTTTGCTCTAATTCAACTTTGAACGCTAATTTCACGGCAACCCGTGTTTGGGAAAAATCGGCAAAAATACGATTTAGATTGCCCCAAGTCTTCTGGTCAGTTCCATACCCCAACTTGCAATTTTTGACCCATTTAGTATCAAGTTTAGCGCCAAAATGTGCAAAAAACCCGAGAGCCGGCGTTTCACCTAAAAGACGGCTCCGGATCGGCTCGGGACCAGTGCCATTCGATCCGGCGTGGTCGAAAACCCCAGTAGCCGGAATCTGGCATATTTCCCCCAACATCTTGATAGAACAAATTTCAAAAAACCTATCCCAGTAAATTGATCGAATTGCGATCTTTTATATAGGGGTTAATCGCACGGATAGGGTCAACCAGATGATCGCAGGCATGGCTTAATATTTTATCTGTGCATATCGCACGGATAGATTCAACCAGGTGATCGCAGGCATGGCTTAATATTTTATCTGTGCATATCGCACGGATAGTTTCAACCAGGTAATCGCAGGCATGGCTTAATATTTTATCTGTGCATATCGCACGGATAGGGTCAACCAGATGATCGCAGGCATGGCTTAATATTTTATCTGTGCATATCGCACGGATAGGTTCAACCAGGTGATCGCAGGCATGGCTTAATATTTTATCTGTGCATATCGCACGGATAGGGTCAACCAGATGATCGCAGGCATGGCTTAATATTTTATCTGTGCATATCGCACGGATAGGTTCAACCAGGTGATCGCAGGCATGGCTTAATATTTTATCTGTGCATATCGCACGGATAGGTTCAACCAGGTGATCGCAGGCATGGCTTAATATTTTATCTGTGCATAAAAAACGAAGATTTTGCATGCCTGGCTGAAGGCCCGCTGTCACTGCTTCATTCCCTAGTCGGAATGGCCTGTCTGCTCGTCTCATCTGAACCCCTCGACTGTTTCGTGTGATCAGTTCTCAAGAGCAAGGCCTGTGCTCGTTCCCACTCGAATATGGAATCGCTGATGAATTCACTCCTCCTTAAAAGGGACAAGATTGACATACCGTACCTGTCCGCCTACCTCGACGCGTACCCGACTCGTTTAAAGGGAGCGTTACCTCTCTCAATGGTCTCTTCATTGCGCACACTATTTTTCTGTTCTCTAACAACGAGAGAGCATTGCGCGTCGAATAGACCATTGAGTGAGGTTACGCTCCCTTTAAAGCAAACTATCCGAGTGAAAAGTGGCAGAATTGAGAATTGAATTAAAGTAGTCATTGATTGTTGTTGCTATGACAGTTGTTGATAAAATGTTCTAAGTCAAGCTGATTTGAATTACAAATACCGAGATAATTTGCACAAGTACTAGACAACAGAACAAGTCTTACTTATAAAATAAAAGCGAAACTCGGTACACCAATATAAATTAATATTGCGTGCTTGAATAGATTTATATTTCTATATGAGACTAGCCGCGCCTCGCAAGCTCGGCGCGACTATCGGGGGGGGGGGGAACCCTAGTACTAGTACTTGTGCAAATTATCTCGGTATGAACGGCTTGGCTTAATATTTTATCTGTGCATTTCGCACGGACAGGGTCAACCAGACATGGCTTAATATTTTATCTGCCTTAAAAAGGGACAAGATTGACATACCGTACCTGTCCGCCACCCTCGACGCGTACCCGACTCGTTTAAAGCAAACTATCCGAGTGAAAAGTGGCAGAATTGAGAATTGAATTAAAGTAGTCATTAATTGTTGTTGCTATGACAGTTGTTAATAAAATGTTCTAAGTCAAGCTGATCTGCACAGCACATGTGATGAGGGGAGATCAAAGATATTGTCCCCGTAATTCTGCCGTACTCTGTATAAACTATTATATTAAGGAAAGTTCGGAATTACAAATAAAATACCGAGATAATTTGCACAAGTACTAGACAGCAAAACAATTCTTACTTACAAAATAAAAGCGAAACTCCGTACACCAATATAAATTAATATTGCGTGCTTGAATAGATTTAGATTTTTATATGACACGCTACGATTCTTTGATTTATGCAAGAGTTATTCGATGACAACGGGACATAACTCGGCTCATAGCGGTCCCTCCGGTATTTTTTACTCGCGGGGCACACCGTTCAATCCCGTGGTGTACGCCGCGAGGGAAACCGCGGGGTAGAACCTTGAGACGGGGTACCTCGCGAGGTGATTGACGGCGTGCCCCGTGGGGCAGGAGGAACGGTGTGCCCCGCGAGATTTGATATCCACCCCGCGAGGAACACCGTCCCTTCCACACCGTGGTGCACCTCGCGGTGTACCCCGCGAGATTTGGACTCTCAATGGTGTTCCCCGCGAGCAAAAAAATATCGGAGCCTAGAAACTTGAAATGGGTATCATTGTGATCAGCATCAGCAACACTACAGTAATCTACCGTAACCGAGTTCGATGGGTCAGATTTCGCTAAATAAGCCGGAACAGCCATTACATGCGAGATATCATGATGTGGTATTGTAAACTACTGTAATCTACCGTAATCCAGTTCGGTAGGTCAGATAAAGTGCGATGGGTCAGGTTTAACTAAAAAATGTTGGAATGGCCACTACGTGTGCGATATCATTATGAGCTATTGCAAACTATCGTAACCCGGTTCGGAGGGTCAGATCAAATGCGATGGGTCAGATTTTAGTAATAAAACAACCGACGTTCCGGTAGCGTTCCATAACTAGCTTGTCGGAATCCTAGCAACTTTTTTTCAAATAAAATTTAAATTTTTTTTTGCTAATTTGATATTTTTAACATCATTTACCGCATACCCCCACTGTTAATTACAGTTATGCCTACTCTAATCTTACACACAGTTTTAGTGAAATCAGACCCATCGCACTTGATCTGACCCAAGGAACCGGGTTACGATAGATTGCGGTAGTTTGCAATAGCTCATAATCATATCGCACATGTAGTGGCCATTCCGGCAATTTTTAGTTAAATCTGACCCACCGTACTTGATCTGACCCACCGAACCTGGTTACGGTAGTTTACAATAGCTCATAATGATATCGCACATGTAGTGGTGATTCCGACAATTTTTAGTTAAATCTGACCCACCGAACTAGATTACGGTAGATTACGGTAGTTTGCACTAGGTCATAATGATATCGCTCACTTAGTGTCCATTCCAACAATTTTTAGTTGAATATGACCCACCAAACTGGATGTGACCCAACGAACCGGGTTACGGTAGATTACTGTAGTGTTACTGATGTTGATCACATTGATACCCATCACATGTTTCTATGAGCTGTACGAACCGAGTTATGCCCCGTTGTCGAAATGTCGATTGCCGAAACGCCGGAGCTGAAATGTCGGGGGCGCCCGTTTCGGCAACGCCCGTTTCGGCAACGAGTTATAAATCGGTTGGGAGATGGTCTATGGAAACAAAAGTTTTACCATTATTATCAGTAGTGGTGTACGGTATGGTGCTACCGTAACCGTCGGGAATCGTGAACTGATTTTTTTAGTCGACCCATGACCCGGGGTTCATGGTTGAAAATGGCCAAAGTCGAAAAATTCATGATGACACGAGATCAAATACTAGTTGCAATTATAATAGTGAGCCACCTTTTATCTTTCTGGATACCGTAACCCGTACTACCGTAATCTAGCTACAGTAACCTGCAATAATATAGCCAAATGCACTTCAAATCCCGGTTTGATTACGGTAGTTAGGGTTACGGTAACCAGAAAGATAAAAGTTGGCTCACTATTGATATTATGGCAACTAGCATTTGGTCTCGGAGTATCATGAATTTTTCTACTTTGGCCATTTTCAACCATGAACCCCGAGTCATGGGTCGACTAAAAAAATCAGTTCACGATTCCCGACGGTTACGGTAGCACCATACCGTACACCACTACTGATAACAATCATACAACTTTTGTTTCCATAGACCTTCTCCCAACCGATTTATAACTCGTTGCCGAAACGGGCGCCGCCCGAAATGTCACCCCCCCCCCCCCCTGAATGAAAACTTGAATGGATCGAACACTAATGTATTGACCGTATAAAATTCTCCTGTTTATTTGGTACGACAGTAGCCAACCACGGCCACAATGTGTTTCTAGGTTTAGAGAGAGAGCGCGCAAGTGAGATATCACGTAGATCAGAGAAAGCGAGGAGGGAAGGGAGGAAGGATGGGATAACTCCAAGTTTACGAAGATTCATGCCTTTGAATACATTCAAGAAATCTGAATGCTCTGGGACATCATTGTTTAGGGATTCGGAGGGCTAAACTATTATTACCCGAAAAATATTTGTTCTGATTCGGCCATGAATCCTCCCCTTTTTGGGGCGATCGAGCAGATTCTACAGTAGCGCCAAAAAGTGGTATGAGAATCGATAGTTATGTCTCTGTTTAGCAGCTAGTAGCAACGCAATTGTACAAGTACAGTAGCGCCGGAAAGTCACAGTATACTTGTTATTTCTGGTGTAATTTTGGTGTTCGTTAAGAGATCAAGCGGAAACTTGTACATGATGTACCCACAGTATGTACTTACTCGATCCTCGATTGCTGTTTGTAGATGTAACGAGGAATCACAAGAGCAAAGATCAATTATCGATTTTATAAGAGCATCTGTATGAACTGTTGTTGCTTTGGGGTTACGGTATCCGCATATAATTCTAAGTAGATCACCATTTTAATCGATACCTACGGTTCATTTACTAATTCACTAGCTATTTTTACAGCGCTAATCGATGAGTTAATGATGATGGTTACAAAAACATGAAGGGTGAAGGTGATATTTTGATATTTTGTGATAGCTCGAACGAGTAGAAACGCATAGTTCGCAGTAGTTTCTTAACGTCAACAGTCACTATAAGAGGCCGTTTGCATAACAGTCGAACAAGGGTGGCACAGGCCAAAAATTTTAATACCCTCAAAACTTGTGTACAGGGGTTATCGACCTCGCTGATGAAGAAGTGCATAGTCATTTTGGCTCTAGTGGTCCCGCAACGCCTGGGCGTGATTACTGTATAATCACGTTTTCAAGCCATTCTCGGTCCATGGTAGAGCGAGAGGTATAAAAATTGGGTTCCTGGGACAGAATTCGATGGCGATGATGGCTGTCTTCTTTATTTGTTTTGAAAATTTTCCAAAAGGTCGATTATTGGAAATTTTGATTGAGACGGTTGCGAACCTAGCGAGTATGACAGTTCGAACCGGCGTGACGAGAGGATTCCAACGATGTATTTTTGAGCCCTTATCTCCGTCGAGAAAGCTTTCATTGGCTCGATATAATGATGTGCGCCTTGCAAGAGTACACTCTCAATTCCGCACGCTATCTCGCACTCACGAGAGTGGCGAGAGAGCGTGCGGAAATGAGAGAGTGGCGAGGGAGCGCGCGGCATTGAGACGTAAACAACTCCTGATGCTGACCCAGATCATTATATCGAGCCAATGAAAGCTTTCTCGACGGAGATAAGCGCTCAAAATATATCGTTGGAATCCTCTCGCCACGCCGGTTCGAACTGTCATACTCGCTAGGCTCGCAAACGTCTCAATCAAAATTTCCAATAATCGATTTTTTGGAACATTTTCAAAACAAATGAAGTAGACAGCCATCATCGCCATCGAATTCTGTCCTGGAGCCCATTTTTCATACCTCTAGCTCAACCACGGACCGAGAACGGCTTGAAAACGTGATGCTACCGCAATCCCGCCCAGGCGTTGCGGGACCACTGGAGCCAAAATGACTGTGCACATCTTCATCAGCGAAGTCGATAACCCCTATACACAAGTTTTGAGGGTATTAAATTTTTTTGGCCTGTGCCAACCCTCCCCCAAATTTTCCGACTCTTACACAAACGGTCTCATAATCATCATACGACAAGAATAAAGAATTTTGTTTGGTGCTCTTTCCTCCATAAGAAGTGTTCGCAAGAACAGAAAAAAGGCTAGAGTGGGATTGATAGAGAGAAAAAGAGATAAAGGTTGAGAGGCAAGGAGAGAGAAAGAAATAGAAGATGGATAGAGAGCAAGAGGACATGTGTCCTGAAGGTGTATTGATTGTTTGATTCTTATCTGCAACTCTTTCATTTGACGCTGCCAGTCATTTTCCCTTTCTTCCCCGTCTATCAAAAAGCGCTTTTTTATCACTATCGTTCCATCGAATGTCAACACTCCCCTTATCCTTTTCTGCTTAAAGAATTAGACCCTTGAGTTAGCATGACTGACTCCCGCCACGATAAGCATGTTGACTGTTGTTTATTTTATATGGTAATTGACGTAAGGGATAATGGGAAAATGAGATAGTCAAGTATGCAAATCGGATAGGCACTTTCTACACGGGGTCTCCATCTTTAAATAATGTTCCTTTATCCCCCTGTACCTCTACAACATATCATCGACTATTTTTTTAACAAAATTTTTGACTTTCAATCAAATTATTCACCCCTCTCAATTTCGGATTCTATCTACATATGTTTAATATTTTTCACAAACAAAAATTCCGCCTAATTTTCAGGTGTCCTGCATACACCGATTGAATTATTTTTAAACGAAATGAAGAATGATATAATTATAACAACATGAAGAGTAAAAGAATTTATATGATGATAATTTGAAGTTGAGCCATGAAAAGGTTAGTTTTTTATTTTATTTTGGTACAGTTGATGAAGAACGTTTCTGTGGGGTCGGATTTCATACAGTCGCGCCGGAAAGTCAGTGCCAACTTTTTGTTTTTGTTATATTAGTGAACCAAGCGTGCTATCGGGACGCTCTCGCGAGTTCTTGTACAAAATTTATCGAGGAATCCGGCAATGATATTGAGAACTCATGAAAAATTTTCATTATTGCGTAATGATGACGCAATCGAAGTGCACTTTTTCGAAAAAAACATAACTCAGAGGAAAATTTTTTCCAGCCTACCGATCTTCTACAAGTTTGAGAACTTCGTGTCGGCTACTCAGAAAATTTTTTTTAGGTTGCTGCGATTTTTTCCAACCGCAGCGGCCTTG
Source organism: Parapristionchus giblindavisi (assembly GCA_943737045.1). Lineage (NCBI taxonomy): Eukaryota > Metazoa > Nematoda > Chromadorea > Rhabditida > Diplogasteridae > Parapristionchus > Parapristionchus giblindavisi. The sequence goes on along the minus strand of CALSFV010000139.1, from coordinate 81,404 downwards.
CAGAAAGGCATGCTATATAAAAAAATATCAAAATTTTTGCTCCCCTCCACACTCTTAAAGAAGGATACCCTTGAGTTGGCATGACTCCCGCCACGATAAGCATGCCGAATATTGTATATATTATATGGTAATTGACTTAAGGGACAATGAGAAAATGAGAGAGCTAAGTATGCAAATCGGATGGGCACTCTCTATTTGCCTTGCAAGTTGTACTTTGAATACACATAGTGAGCTTTAAACATAGCGGGAATCAATATCAGATATGTCTTTCGATTCGTGCGATGAATATCATTCTATCCGAACAGTCTTATCAAGCAAAAACTCCAGGGCAGACTCCATCTTTAATGCCTTCTAACTCTTCTTCTGACTCTGATCTTATGACTAATGCACATTCTTTATTAAAAACAAAAAAAAGAGGAAAATGTCAGAACAGAAAGATCGGAGAGAGAGATAAAAACGAGAGAGATGGCGCTTTGACGCATTTTCTTCCTTATTTCGTATTACTTTTATCGACGTTCTTATTATCACCTTTTTCAGATGTGTGTTTCGTACATTGTGGAGTTGTTGATCCTATCCTATGAAAGCCGTTTATTTGAATGCTCGATATGAGACAGAATTGGTGAAAGCACAATGGAAATTATTTTCAGTGTTAACAAAACATATTGAGGTATGTTTATCCAAAAAAGATCTAATCCAAAAAGAGGCTGAAGTGTCCCAATAGGGACTCCACTCCCACCCATAGGGACTACACCTGCAAATTCCGGAACTTTCCTCTTTTTTTGGGCCGGGGTAATTTGCATAAGTCCCCTCTGCTCCCCTGCGCGGGGAGGCTTATCCTCCCATTTTAGGGAGGGTAGTCCAATGGGGGCCGGTGCTCCCCGCACTCTCCTCCAAATGGGAGAGCGCTGGACTGAAACGAAGAAGGAGGACGACGTCTTTTATAGAGATTTGTACTCAAATAAATTTGATTAGGATTTGAACTATGAAGAAATGAAAACTAATTAAGGAATGGCTAGTAGGGAGGGATAGCTAGTTCAATGCAAATTTTACCCGGGCCAAAAATCAGGAAAGTGCCCAAATTCTTTCCCTTTAACTGCAATTTTACCAATAACGCCTTTTAAGAGGCCTGTTCCCTAATGCACTGTTACATTTGCCTTACGTGCCTACGCCGTAACCCCCTCCGCCGCGTCGGAGAGGCGACGGAGGGGGTTACGGCGTAGGCACGTAAGGCAAATGTAACAGTGCATAAGACTCGATCATATTCGACCACCGCCGGACACGTGCGCTAGCAATGAGAACTGGGAGTCCATACTTGGGTGTTAGGAGTGCCCCCGGCCCTTATTACACAAAACGGCTGAAATTTCCTGTTTGTGCCCTCAGGCTATTAGAAAAAATAATTTATAAAAAAAACTTTAAAAAATCATAATTTCTCAAATTGTTGAGATGAAGTTTAAATATCATCTGCGATGCGTCTAGAGTAGACAGTGCTTGCTAATTCACTATTAGCATCGAATGTGCGTTTATTCCTAAACCACTTTTTTGACTCAAAATTTTGGTTTTTTCGGACAAATCATCCCTTGTTTTAGTGAGTGCCCAAAATTTCCGACCAGGTATTGTAGCCTAAGCAATTCTGCATTGATTTGACTTAAAACTGGGTTCTTCCCGATCGACCATTTTGTCGAATTTTTCGCTCGATGTTCCGTCATCGATGGTTTTCCCGAACAAATGCTGTATTTTCCAAACGATTGGTGCGGAATTGTGGCCTACTCAAAGTTTCGAGGTGAGACGAGTAATATGAAACAAGAAGCCCATCACTTGAATCAATTTGAAAATATCGATTTTCATGACCCCGGGGTCATGGTCTGAAAATTTCAAAATTTCTCAAGTTTGAAATGTTTTCATTTATGTGGCTTATTGTGAAGTACTAATGATGTGAATAATATTCAGCCAATGCTCAATGGCTGATCTCTCCTTTCAACCATTTTATCGAAAATTTTCATTCTGATTGCGTGCGAAAAATCAGAATTGTGTTTGAATCAGTTTCCAACTTGCTTTCTGTAACATCCTATCTAAGTGCTTTGCTATGTACACAATCAAAATGAAAATCGTTGATTTTCGAAAATTCATATTTTTTTTTACCATGACCCCGGGGTCATGGAAATCGATTTTTCAAAAGTGAGCCGAATGCCGGGATTCCAGTTCTTCTACGTTTACTCATCATGAAACTTCACATTGTCATTGTCATTTGCTCATTGTCGCAGCATTCGAGTCGAAAAACTGCAATATTATAGAAATTTGTCATGAAAGTAGGCACTCGAATTGAATTTTTTTGAATTTTCGAAAATGAACGATTTTCATATTTATTATGTACATTGCATAGTACTATGACAGAATGTTACAGTAAGCAAGTTGGAAACTGATTCAAACACAACTCTGATTTTTCGCACACATTCAGAATGAAAATTTTCGAAAAAAAATGGTTGAAAAGAGAGATCAGCCATTGAGCATTGGCTGAATATTATTCACATCATTAGTACTACACAATAAGCCACATAAATGAAAACATTTCAAACTTGAGAAATTTTGAAATTTTCAGACCATGACCCCCGGGTCATGAAAATCGAAATTTTCAAATTGATCCAAGTGATGGGCTTCTTGTGTCAATTTACTCGACTCACCTCTAAACTTTGAGCAGACCACAATTCCGCACCAATCGTTTGGAAAATACTGCATTTGTTCGGGAAAACCATCGATGACGGAAGTTCGAGCAAAAAATCGACAAAATGGTCGATCGGGAAGAACTCAGTTTTAAGTTTAGTCAATGCAGAATTGCTTAGGCTACAATACCTGGTCGGAAATTTTGGGCACTCACTAAAACAAGGGATGATTTGTCCGAAAAAACCAAAATTTTGAGTCAAAAAAGAGGTTTAGGAATCAACGCGCATTCGATGCTAATAGTGAATTAGCAAGGTCTGTGCACCCTAGACGCATCGCAAATGATATTTAGACTTCATCTCAGCAATTTGAGAAATTATGATTTTAAACGTTTTCGCACTTAAATTAATTTTTCTTATAACCTGAGGGCACAAACAGGAAATTTCTACTGTTTTGTGTAATAAGGGCCGGTGACACTCCTAACACCCAAGTATGGACCCCCAGTTCTCGTTGCTAGCTCAACGTGTCCGGGGGTGGTCGAGTCTTAACGGCCATCTCTCTTAAAATATCGATTTTACATACTATTCTATTTTATTTTATTGCGCTACTTAAACGTATTAACAAGGTCAAGGTTGCAATGGACAGTGCCTTTATTAAAGCTAATTTTACTAAACGCTCTGGTCATGTTCTCTCGTTGACAAAGAAAACAAGAGAACATTGCCAGAGCGGATAGTTTAAAATTAGCTCGTAGTGTATTTTTAATTATGAAGAGGCCGTTGACATCTGCTGACATGGCTGCTACAACCATCCCGAGCATACTTTTTTTCAGCCTCTGAGAGCATATTAGACGAGCTAAATGACTTATTTATTATGTTTTGGTGTTTCCGAAGAATGCGAAGCAAAGTTCGGGAAGCCTTTGACAAAATGTATAGAGGAAAGGTATTCCTGCATGTTTACTCTTGAAACAATACTAAAGTTACTACATTTCCAGATGGCTAACGAGAAAGTGTGTAACGACATTATGAGGTGCAAATGAAGACAATGTTTGAATAAAGAGTTGGCTCTTGAAGATTTATTTCGGCTATACAAATATATTTGTAAACAATAAATATAACAATATCTTATGCATACGTTCTCTTTGTTTGTCTCTACTATTGTGCGATTTCTCTTATTGAATCACCGTTTTATGGTATAATCATTCCCTGTTTATATCATTTCTCATCTTGTGTATTCCAATATAAACTTGCTTAATATTTTATCTATCGCACGGACAGGGCCAACCAAGTGATCGCAGGCATGGCTTAATATTTTATCTGTGCATATCGCACGGATAGGGTCAAACAGATGATGGCAGGCATGGCTTAATATTTTATCTGTGCATATCGCACGGATAGGTTCAACCAGGTGATCGCAGGCATGGCTTAATATTTTATCTGTGCATATCGCACGGATAGGGTCAACCAGATGATCGCAGGCATGGCTTAATATTTTATCTGTGCATATCGCACGGATAGGTTCAACCAGGTGATCGCAGGCATGGCTTAATATTTTATCTGTGCATATCGCACGGATAGGGTCAACCAGATGATCGCAGGCATGGATTAATATTTTATCTGTGCATATCGCACGGATAGGTTCAACCAGGTGATCGCAGGCATGGCTTAATATTTTATCTGTGCATAAAAAAACGAAGATTTTGCATGCCTGGCTGAAGGCCCGCTGTCACTGCTTCATTCCCTAGTCGGAATGGCCTGTCTGCTCGTCTCATCTGAACCCCTCGACTGTTTCGTGTGATCAGTTCTCAAGAGCAAGGCCTGTGCTCGTCCCCACTCGAATATGGAATCGCTGATGAATTCACTCCTCCTTAAAAGGGACAAGATTGACATACCGTACCTGTCCGCCAACCTCGACGCGTACCCGACTCGTTTAAAGGGAGCGTTACCTCTCTCAATGGTCTCTTCATTGCGCACACTATTTTTCTGTTCTCTAACAACGAGAGAGCATTGCGCGTCGAATAGACCATTGAGTGAGGTTACGCTCCCTTTAAAGCAAACTATCCGAGTGAAAAGTGGCAGAATTGAGAATTGAATTAAAGTAGTCATTGATTGTTGTTGCTATGACAGTTGTTGATAAAATGTTCTAAGTCAAGCTGATTTGTCAGCACATGTGATGAGGGGAGATAAAAGATATTGTCCCCATAATTCTGCCGTACTCTGTATAAAATATTATATTAAGGAAAGTTCGGAATTTCAAATAAAATACCGAGATAATTTGCACAAGTACTAGACAGCAAAACAATTCTTACTTACAAAATAAAAGCGAAACTCCGTACACCAATATAAATTATTATTGCGTGCTTGAATAGATTTAGATTTTTATATGAGACGCTACGATTCTTTGATTTATGCAAGAGTTATTCGATGACAACGGGGCATAACTCGGCTCATAGCGGTCCCTTCGGTATTTTTTACTCGCGGGGCACACCGTTCAATCCCGTGGTGTACGCCGCGAGGGAAACCGCGGGGTAGAACCTTGAGACGGGGTACCTCGCGAGGTGATTGACGGCGTGCCCCGTGGGGCAGGAGGAACGGTGTGCCCCGCGAGATTTGATATCCACCCCGCGAGGAACACCGTCTCTTCCACACCGTGGTGCACCTCGCGGTGTACCCCGCGAGATTTGGACTCTCAATGGTGTTCCCCGCGAGCAAAAAAATATCGGAGCCTAGAAACTTGAAATGGGTATCATTGTGATCAGCATCAGCAACACTACAGTAATCTACCGTAACCGAGTTCGATGGGTCAGATTTCGCTAAAATAAGCCGGAACAGCCATTACATGCGAGATATCATGATGTAGTATTGTAAACTACTGTAATCTACCGTAATCCAGTTCGGTAGGTCAGATAAAGTGCGATGGGTCAGGTTTAACTAAAAAATGTTGGAATGGCCACTACGTGTGCGATATCATTATGAGCTATTGCAAACTATCGTAATCTATCGTAACCCGGTTCGGAGGGTCAGATCAAATGCGATGGGTCAGATTTTATTATATTATTTTTTTTTTATTTTATCAACGTGCGTATGCACGAAACGAAACACATAAAAGTGACTAGTGAAAATTCATGAAATTTAAATGTGATATAATGGGGGGTCAGGGTTTGATATCTCAGGGTGGAAAGGGGGATCTCTCATAGGATACAGTGGTCCCTCTCTTGGACGAAGACAGAGGGTAACAGTGCGAGTGAGCGAGGAGTGTGTGGTGGTGGACAGGAGTGTGTGGTGGTGGACTTAGTAATAAAACAACCGACGTTCCGGTAGCGTTCCATAACTAGCTTGTCGGAATCCTAGCAACTTTTTTTCAAATAAAATTAAAATTTTTTTTGCTAATTTGATATTTTTAACATCATTTACCGCATACCCCCACTGTTAATTACAGTTATGCCTACTTTAATTTTACACACAGTTTTAGTGAAATCAGACCCATCGCACTTGATCTGACCCAAGGAACCGGGTTACGTAATGATATCGCTCACTCAGTGTCCATTCCGACAATTTTTAGTTGAATATGACCCACCAAACTGGATGTGACCCAACGAACCGGGTTACGGTAGATTACTGTAGTGTTACTGATGCTGATCACATTGATACCCATCCCATGTTTCTATGACCTGTACGAACCGAGTTATGCCCCGTTGTCGAAATGTCGATTGCCGAAACGCCGGAGCCGAAATGTCACCTCCCCCCCTGAATGAAAACTTGAATGGATCGAACACTAATGTATTGACCGTATAAAATACTCCTGTTTATTTGGTGCGAGAGTAGCCAACCACGGCCACAATGTGTTTCTATGTTTAGAGAGAGAGCGCGCAAGTGAGATATCACGTAGATCAGAGAAAGCGAGGAGGGAAGGGAGGAAGGATGGGATAACTCCAAGTTTACGAAGATTCATGCCTTTGAATACATTCAAGAAATCTGAATGCTCTGGGACATCATTGTTTAGGGATTTGGAGGGCTAAACTATTATTACCCGAATAATATTCGTTCTGATTCGGCCATGAATGCTCCCATTTTGGGGCGATCGAGCAGATTCTACAGTAGCGCCAAAAAGTGGTATTGGAATCGATAGTTATGTCTCTGTTTAGCAGCTAGTAGCAACGCAATTGTACAAGTACAGTAGCGCGGGAAAGTCACAGTATACTTGTTATTTCTGGTGTATTTTTGGTGTTAGTTAAGAGATCAAGCTGAAACTTGTACATGATGTACCCGCAGTATGTACTTACTCGATCCTCGATTGCTGTTTGTAGATGTAACGGGGAATCACAAGAGCAAAGATCAATTATCGATTTTATAAGAGCATCTGTATGAACTGTTGTTGCTTTGGGGTTACGGTATCCGCATATAATTCTAAGTAGATCACCATTTAAATCGATACCTACGGCGGCTAATTCATGAAATTCCTTTACTAATTCACTAGCTATGTTTACAGCGCTAATCGATGAGTTAATGATGATGGTTACAGAAACATGAAGGGTGAAGGTGATATTTTGATATTTTGTGATAGCTCGAACGAGTAGAAACGCATAGTTCGCAGTAGTTTCTTAACGTCAACAGTCACTATAATCATCATACGACAAGAATAAAGAATTTTGTTTGGTGCTCTTTCCTCCATAAGAAGTGTTCGCAAGAACAGAAAAAAGGCTAGAGTGGGATTGATGGAAAGAAAAAAGAGATAGAGGTTGAGAGAGAAAGAAATAGAAGATAGATAGAGAGAAAGAGGACATGTGTCCTGAATGTGTATTGATTGTTTGATTCTTATCTGCCACTCTTTCCTTTGACGCTGCCAGTCATTTTTCCCTTTCTTCCCCGTCTATCAAAACGCGCATTTTTTATCACTATCGTTCCATCGATTGTCAACACTCCCCTTATCCATTTCTGCCTAAAGAAGGAGACCCTTGAGTTGGCATGACTGACTCCCGCCACGATAAGCATGTTGACTATTGTTTATTTTATATGGTAATTGACGTAAGGGATAATGAGAAAATGAGATAGTCAAGTATGCAAATCGGAAAGGCACTTTCTACGCGGGGTCTCCATCTTTAAATAATGTTTCTTTATCCCCCTGTACCTCTACAACATATCACACATCATCGACTATTTTTTAACAAAATTTTTGACTTTCAATCAAATTATTCACCCTTCTCAATTTCGGATTCTATCTACATATGTTTATATTTTTCACAAACAAAAATTCCGCCTAATTTTCAGGTGTCCTACATACACCGATTGAATTATTTTTAAACAACATGAAGAATGATATAATTATAACAACATGAAGAGTAAAAGAATTTATACGATGATAATTTGAAGTTGAGCCATGAAAAGGTTAGTTTTTTTTTACTTTGGTACAGTTGATGAAGAACGTTTCTGTGGGGTCGGATTTCATACAGTCGCGCCGGAAAGTCAGTGCCAGCTTTTTGTTTTTGCTATATTTAGTGAACCAAGCGTGCTATCGGGACGCTCTCGCGGGTTCTTGTACAAAATTTATCGAGGAATCCGGCAATGATATTGAGAACTCATGAAAAATTTTCATTATTGCGTAATGATGACGCAATCGAAGTGCACTTTTTCGAAAAATCATAACTCAGAGGAAAATTTTTTCCAGCCTACCGTTCTTCTACAAGTTTGAGAACTTCGTGTCGGCTACTCAGAAAATTTTTTTTAGGTTGCTGCGATTTTTCCAACCGCAGCGGCCTTGCAGAAAGGCATGCTATATAAAAAAATATCAAAATTTTTGCTCCCCTCCACACTCTTAAAGAAGGATACCCTTGAGTTGGCATGACTCCCGCCACGATAAGCATGCCGAATATTGTATATATTATATGGTAATTGACTTAAGGGACAATGAGAAAATGAGAGAGCTAAGTATGCAAATCGGATGGGCACTCTCTATTTGCCTTGCAAGTTGTACTTTGAATACACATAGTGAGCTTTAAACATAGCGGGAATCAATATCAGATATGTCTTTCGATTCGTGCGATGAATATCATTCTATCCGAACAGTCTTATCAAGCAAAAACTCCAGGGCAGACTCCATCTTTAATGCCTTCTAGCTCTTCTTCTGACTCTGATCTTATGACTAATGCACATTCTTTATTAAAAACAAAAAAAGAGGAAAATGTCAGAACAGAAAGATCGGAGAGAGAGATAAAAACGAGAGAGATGGCTCTTTGACGCATTTTCTTCCTTATTTCGTATTACTTTTATCGACGTTCTTATTATCTCCTTTTTCAGATGTGTGTTTCGTACATTGTGGAGTTGTTGATCCTATCCTATGAAAGCCGTTTATTTGAATGCTCGATATGAGATAGAATTGGTGAAAGCACAATGGAAATTATTTTCAGTGTTAACAAAACATATTGAGGTATGTTTATCCAAAAAAGATCTAATCCAAAAAGAGGCTGAAGTGTCCCAATAGGGACTCCACTCCCACCCATAGGGACTACACCTGCAAATTCCGGAACTTTCCTCTTTTTTTGGGCCGGGGTAATTTGCATAAGTCCCCTCTGCTCCCCTGCGCGGGGAGGCTTATCCTCCCATTTTAGGGAGGGTAGTCCAATGGGGGCCGGTGCTCCCCGCACTCTCCTCCAAATGGGAGAGCGCTGGACTGAAACGAAGAAGGAGGACGACGGCTTTTATAGAGATTTGTACTCAAATAAATTTGATTAGGATTTGAACTATGAAGAAATGAAAACTAATTAAGGAATGGCTAGTAGGGAGGGATAGCTAGTTCAATGCAAATTTTACCCGGGCCAAAAATCAGGAAAGTGCCCAAATTCTTTCCCTTTAACTGCAATTTTACCAATAACGCCTTTTAAGAGGCCTGTTCCCTAATGCACTGTTACATTTGCCTTACGTGCCTACGCCGTAACCCCCTCCGCCGCGTCGGAGAGGCGACGGAGGGGGTTACGGCGTAGGCACGTAAGGCAAATGTAACAGTGCATAAGACTCGATCATATTCGACCACCGCCGGACACGTGCGCTAGCAATGAGAACTGGGAGTCCATACTTGGGTGTTAGGAGTGCCCCCGGCCCTTATTACACAAAACGGCTGAAATTTCCTGTTTGTGCCCTCAGGCTATTAGAAAAAATAATTTATAAAAAAAACTTTAAAAAATCATAATTTCTCAAATTGTTGAGATGAAGTTTAAATATCATCTGCGATGCGTCTAGAGTAGACAGTGCTTGCTAATTCACTATTAGCATCGAATGTGCGTTTATTCCTAAACCACTTTTTTGACTCAAAATTTTGGTTTTTTCGGACAAATCATCCCTTGTTTTAGTGAGTGCCCAAAATTTCCGACCAGGTATTGTAGCCTAAGCAATTCTGCATTGATTTGACTTAAAACTGGGTTCTTCCCGATCGACCATTTTGTCGAATTTTTCGCTCGATGTTCCGTCATCGATGGTTTTCCCGAACAAATGCTGTATTTTCCAAACGATTGGTGCGGAATTGTGGCCTACTCAAAGTTTCGAGGTGAGACGAGTAATATGAAACAAGAAGCCCATCACTTGAATCAATTTGAAAATATCGATTTTCATGACCCCGGGGTCATGGTCTGAAAATTTCAAAATTTCTCAAGTTTGAAATGTTTTCATTTATGTGGCTTATTGTGAAGTACTAATGATGTGAATAATATTCAGCCAATGCTCAATGGCTGATCTCTCCTTTCAACCATTTTATCGAAAATTTTCATTCTGATTGCGTGCGAAAAATCAGAATTGTGTTTGAATCAGTTTCCAACTTGCTTTCTGTAACATCCTATCTAAGTGCTTTGCTATGTACACAATCAAAATGAAAATCGTTGATTTTCGAAAATTCATATTTTTTTTTACCATGACCCCGGGGTCATGGAAATCGATTTTTCAAAAGTGAGCCGAATGCCGGGATTCCAGTTCTTCTACGTTTACTCATCATGAAACTTCACATTGTCATTGTCATTTGCTCATTGTCGCAGCATTCGAGTCGAAAAACTGCAATATTATAGAAATTTGTCATGAAAGTAGGCACTCGAATTGAATTTTTTTGAATTTTCGAAAATGAACGATTTTCATATTTATTATGTACATTGCATAGTACTATGACAGAATGTTACAGTAAGCAAGTTGGAAACTGATTCAAACACAACTCTGATTTTTCGCACACATTCAGAATGAAAATTTTCGAAAAAAAATGGTTGAAAAGAGAGATCAGCCATTGAGCATTGGCTGAATATTATTCACATCATTAGTACTACACAATAAGCCACATAAATGAAAACATTTCAAACTTGAGAAATTTTGAAATTTTCAGACCATGACCCCCGGGTCATGAAAATCGAAATTTTCAAATTGATCCAAGTGATGGGCTTCTTGTGTCAATTTACTCGACTCACCTCTAAACTTTGAGCAGACCACAATTCCGCACCAATCGTTTGGAAAATACTGCATTTGTTCGGGAAAACCATCGATGACGGAAGTTCGAGCAAAAAATCGACAAAATGGTCGATCGGGAAGAACTCAGTTTTAAGTTTAGTCAATGCAGAATTGCTTAGGCTACAATACCTGGTCGGAAATTTTGGGCACTCACTAAAACAAGGGATGATTTGTCCGAAAAAACCAAAATTTTGAGTCAAAAAAGAGGTTTAGGAATCAACGCGCATTCGATGCTAATAGTGAATTAGCAAGGTCTGTGCACCCTAGACGCATCGCAAATGATATTTAGACTTCATCTCAGCAATTTGAGAAATTATGATTTTAAACGTTTTCGCACTTAAATTAATTTTTCTTATAACCTGAGGGCACAAACAGGAAATTTCTACTGTTTTGTGTAATAAGGGCCGGTGACACTCCTAACACCCAAGTATGGACCCCCAGTTCTCGTTGCTAGCTCAACGTGTCCGGGGGTGGTCGAGTCTTAACGGCCATCTCTCTTAAAATATCGATTTTACATACTATTCTATTTTATTTTATTGCGCTACTTAAACGTATTAACAAGGTCAAGGTTGCAATGGACAGTGCCTTTATTAAAGCTAATTTTACTAAACGCTCTGGTCATGTTCTCTCGTTGACAAAGAAAACAAGAGAACATTGCCAGAGCGGATAGTTTAAAATTAGCTCGTAGTGTATTTTTAATTATGAAGAGGCCGTTGACATCTGCTGACATGGCTGCTACAACCATCCCGAGCATACTTTTTTTCAGCCTCTGAGAGCACATTAGACGAGCTAAATGACTTATTTATTATGTTTTGGTGTTTCCGAAGAATGCGAAGCAAAGTTCGGGAAGCCTTTGACAAAATGTATAGAGGAAAGGTATTCCTGCATGTTTACTCTTGAAACAATACTAAAGTTACTACATTTCCAGATGGCTAACGAGAAAGTGTGTAACGACATTATGAGGTGCAAATGAAGACAATGTTTGAATAAAGAGTTGGCTCTTGAAGATTTATTTCGGCTATACAAATATATTTGTAAACAATAAATATAACAATATCTTATGCATACGTTCTCTTTGTTTGTCTCTACTATTGTGCGATTTCTCTTATTGAATCACCGTTTTATGGTATAATCATTCCCTGTTTATATCATTTCTCATCTTGTGTATTCCAATATAAACTTGCTTAATATTTTATCTATCGCACGGACAGGGCCAACCAAGTGATCGCAGGCATGGCTTAATATTTTATCTGTGCATATCGCACGGATAGGGTCAAACAGATGATCGCAGGCATGGCTTAATATTTTATCTGTGCATATCGCACGGATAGGTTCAACCAGGTGATCGCAGGCATGGCTTAATATTTTATCTGTGCATATCGCACGGATAGGGTCAACCAGATGATCGCAGGCATGGCTTAATATTTTATCTGTGCATATCGCACGGATAGGTTCAACCAGGTGATCGCAGGCATGGCTTAATATTTTATCTGTGCATATCGCACGGATAGGGTCAACCAGATGATCGCAGGCATGGATTAATATTTTATCTGTGCATATCGCACGGATAGGTTCAACCAGGTGATCGCAGGCATGGCTTAATATTTTATCTGTGCATAAAAAAACGAAGATTTTGCATGCCTGGCTGAAGGCCCGCTGTCACTGCTTCATTCCCTAGTCGGAATGGCCTGTCTGCTCGTCTCATCTGAACCCCTCGACTGTTTCGTGTGATCAGTTCTCAAGAGCAAGGCCTGTGCTCGTCCCCACTCGAATATGGAATCGCTGATGAATTCACTCCTCCTTAAAAGGGACAAGATTGACATACCGTACCTGTCCGCCAACCTCGACGCGTACCCGACTCGTTTAAAGGGAGCGTTACCTCTCTCAATGGTCTCTTCATTGCGCACACTATTTTTCTGTTCTCTAACAACGAGAGAGCATTGCGCGTCGAATAGACCATTGAGTGAGGTTACGCTCCCTTTAAAGCAAACTATCCGAGTGAAAAGTGGCAGAATTGAGAATTGAATTAAAGTAGTCATTGATTGTTGTTGCTATGACAGTTGTTGATAAAATGTTCTAAGTCAAGCTGATTTGTCAGCACATGTGATGAGGGGAGATAAAAGATATTGTCCCCATAATTCTGCCGTACTCTGTATAAAATATTATATTAAGGAAAGTTCGGAATTTCAAATAAAATACCGAGATAATTTGCACAAGTACTAGACAGCAAAACAATTCTTACTTACAAAATAAAAGCGAAACTCCGTACACCAATATAAAATTATTATTGCGTGCTTGAATAGATTTAGATTTTTATATGAGACGCTACGATTCTTTGATTTATGCAAGAGTTATTCGATGACAACGGGGCATAACTCGGCTCATAGCGGTCCCTTCGGTATTTTTTACTCGCGGGGCACACCGTTCAATCCCGTGGTGTACGCCGCGAGGGAAACCGCGGGGTAGAACCTTGAGACGGGGTACCTCGCGAGGTGATTGACGGCGTGCCCCGTGGGGCAGGAGGAACGGTGTGCCCCGCGAGATTTGATATCCACCCCGCGAGGAACACCGTCTCTTCCACACCGTGGTGCACCTCGCGGTGTACCCCGCGAGATTTGGACTCTCAATGGTGTTCCCCGCGAGCAAAAAAAATATCGGAGCCTAGAAACTTGAAATGGGTATCATTGTGATCAGCATCAGCAACACTACAGTAATCTACCGTAACCGAGTTCGATGGGTCAGATTTCGCTAAAATAAGCCGGAACAGCCATTATATGCGAGATATCATGATGTAGTATTGTAAACTACTGTAATCTACCGTAATCCAGTTCGGTAGGTCAGATAAAGTGCGATGGGTCAGGTTTAACTAAAAAATGTTGGAATGGCCACTACGTGTGCGATATCATTATGAGCTATTGCAAACTATCGTAATCTATCGTAACCCGGTTCGGAGGGTCAGATCAAATGCGATGGGTCAGATTTTATTATATTATTTTTTTTTATTTTATCAACGTGCGTATGCACGAAACGAAACACATAAAAGTGACTAGTGAAAATTCATGAAATTTAAATGTGATATAATGGGGGGTCAGGGTTTGATATCTCAGGGTGGAAAGGGGGATCTCTCATAGGATACAGTGGTCCCTCTCTTGGACGAAGACAGAGGGTAACAGTGCGAGTGAGCGAGGAGTGTGTGGTGGTGGACAGGAGTGTGTGGTGGTGGACTTAGTAATAAAACAACCGACGTTCCGGTAGCGTTCCATAACTAGCTTGTCGGAATCCTAGCAACTTTTTTTCAAATAAAATTAAAATTTTTTTTGCTAATTTGATATTTTTAACATCATTTACCGCATACCCCCACTGTTAATTACAGTTATGCCTACTTTAATTTTACACACAGTTTTAGTGAAATCAGACCCATCGCACTTGATCTGACCCAAGGAACCGGGTTACGTAATGATATCGCTCACTCAGTGTCCATTCCGACAATTTTTAGTTGAATATGACCCACCAAACTGGATGTGACCCAACGAACCGGGTTACGGTAGATTACTGTAGTGTTACTGATGCTGATCACATTGATACCCATCCCATGTTTCTATGACCTGTACGAACCGAGTTATGCCCCGTTGTCGAAATGTCGATTGCCGAAACGCCGGAGCCGAAATGTCACCTCCCCCCCTGAATGAAAACTTGAATGGATCGAACACTAATGTATTGACCGTATAAAATACTCCTGTTTATTTGGTGCGAGAGTAGCCAACCACGGCCACAATGTGTTTCTATGTTTAGAGAGAGAGCGCGCAAGTGAGATATCACGTAGATCAGAGAAAGCGAGGAGGGAAGGGAGGAAGGATGGGATAACTCCAAGTTTACGAAGATTCATGCCTTTGAATACATTCAAGAAATCTGAATGCTCTGGGACATCATTGTTTAGGGATTTGGAGGGCTAAACTATTATTACCCGAATAATATTCGTTCTGATTCGGCCATGAATGCTCCCATTTTGGGGCGATCGAGCAGATTCTACAGTAGCGCCAAAAAGTGGTATTGGAATCGATAGTTATGTCTCTGTTTAGCAGCTAGTAGCAACGCAATTGTACAAGTACAGTAGCGCGGGAAAGTCACAGTATACTTGTTATTTCTGGTGTATTTTTGGTGTTAGTTAAGAGATCAAGCTGAAACTTGTACATGATGTACCCGCAGTATGTACTTACTCGATCCTCGATTGCTGTTTGTAGATGTAACGGGGAATCACAAGAGCAAAGATCAATTATCGATTTTATAAGAGCATCTGTATGAACTGTTGTTGCTTTGGGGTTACGGTATCCGCATATAATTCTAAGTAGATCACCATTTAAATCGATACCTACGGCGGCTAATTCATGAAATTCCTTTACTAATTCACTAGCTATGTTTACAGCGCTAATCGATGAGTTAATGATGATGGTTACAGAAACATGAAGGGTGAAGGTGATATTTTGATATTTGTGATAGCTCGAACGAGTAGAAACGCATAGTTCGCAGTAGTTTCTTAACGTCAACAGTCACTATAATCATCATACGACAAGAATAAAGAATTTTTGTTTGGTGCTCTTTCCTCCATAAGAAGTGTTCGCAAGAACAGAAAAAAGGCTAGAGTGGGAATTGATGGAAAGAAAAAAGAGATAGAGGTTGAGAGAGAAAGAAATAGAAGATAGATAGAGAGAAAGAGGACATGTGTCCTGAATGTGTATTGATTGTTTGATTCTTATCTGCCACTCTTTCCTTTGACGCTGCCAGTCATTTTTCCCTTTCTTCCCCGTCTATCAAAACGCGCATTTTTTATCACTATCGTTCCATCGATTGTCAACACTCCCCTTATCCATTTCTGCCTAAAGAAGGAGACCCTTGAGTTGGCATGACTGACTCCCGCCACGATAAGCATGTTGACTATTGTTTATTTTATATGGTAATTGACGTAAGGGATAATGAGAAAATGAGATAGTCAAGTATGCAAATCGGAAAGGCACTTTCTACGCGGGGTCTCCATCTTTAAATAATGTTTCTTTATCCCCCTGTACCTCTACAACATATCACACATCATCGACTATTTTTTAACAAAATTTTTGACTTTCAATCAAATTATTCACCCTTCTCAATTTCGGATTCTATCTACATATGTTTATATTTTTCACAAACAAAAATTCCGCCTAATTTTCAGGTGTCCTACATACACCGATTGAATTATTTTTTAAACAACATGAAGAATGATATAATTATAACAACATGAAGAGTAAAAGAATTTATACGATGATAATTTGAAGTTGAGCCATGAAAAGGTTAGTTTTTTTTTACTTTGGTACAGTTGATGAAGAACGTTTCTGTGGGGTCGGATTTCATACAGTCGCGCCGGAAAGTCAGTGCCAGCTTTTTGTTTTTGCTATATTTAGTGAACCAAGCGTGCTATCGGGACGCTCTCGCGGGTTCTTGTACAAAATTTATCGAGGAATCCGGCAATGATATTGAGAACTCATGAAAAATTTTCATTATTGCGTAATGATGACGCAATCGAAGTGCACTTTTTCGAAAAATCATAACTCAGAGGAAAATTTTTTCCAGCCTACCGTTCTTCTACAAGTTTGAGAACTTCGTGTCGGCTACTCAGAAAATTTTTTTTAGGTTGCTGCGATTTTTCCAACCGCAGCGGCCTTGCAGAAAGGCATGCTATATAAAAAAATATCAAAATTTTTGCTCCCCTCCACACTCTTAAAGAAGGATACCCTTGAGTTGGCATGACTCCCGCCACGATAAGCATGCCGAATATTGTATATATTATATGGTAATTGACTTAAGGGACAATGAGAAAATGAGAGAGCTAAGTATGCAAATCGGATGGGCACTCTCTATTTGCCTTGCAAGTTGTACTTTGAATACACATAGTGAGCTTTAAACATAGCGGGAATCAATATCAGATATGTCTTTCGATTCGTGCGATGAATATCATTTCTATCCGAACAGTCTTATCAAGCAAAAACTCCAGGGCAGACTCCATCTTTAATGCCTTCTAGCTCTTCTTCTGACTCTGATCTTATGACTAATGCACATTCTTTATTAAAAACAAAAAAAGAGGAAAATGTCAGAACAGAAAGATCGGAGAGAGAGATAAAAACGAGAGAGATGGCTCTTTGACGCATTTTCTTCCTTATTTCGTATTACTTTTATCGACGTTCTTATTATCTCCTTTTTCAGATGTGTGTTTCGTACATTGTGGAGTTGTTGATCCTATCCTATGAAAGCCGTTTATTTGAATGCTCGATATGAGATAGAATTGGTGAAAGCACAATGGAAATTATTTTCAGTGTTAACAAAACATATTGAGGTATGTTTATCCAAAAAAGATCTAATCCAAAAAGAGGCTGAAGTGTCCCAATAGGGACTCCACTCCCACCCATAGGGGACTACACCTGCAAATTCCGGAACTTTCCTCTTTTTTTGGGCCGGGGTAATTTGCATAAGTCCCCTCTGCTCCCCTGCGCGGGGAGGCTTATCCTCCCATTTTAGGGAGGGTAGTCCAATGGGGGCCGGTGCTCCCCGCACTCTCCTCCAAATGGGAGAGCGCTGGACTGAAACGAAGAAGGAGGACGACGGCTTTTATAGAGATTTGTACTCAAATAAATTTGATTAGGATTTGAACTATGAAGAAATGAAAACTAATTAAGGAATGGCTAGTAGGGAGGGATAGCTAGTTCAATGCAAATTTTACCCGGGCCAAAAAATCAGGAAAGTGCCCAAATTCTTTCCCTTTAACTGCAATTTTACCAATAACGCCTTTTAAGAGGCCTGTTCCCTAATGCACTGTTACATTTGCCTTACGTGCCTACGCCGTAACCCCCCTCCGCCGCGTCGGAGAGGCGACGGAGGGGGTTACGGCGTAGGCACGTAAGGCAAATGTAACAGTGCATAAGACTCGATCATATTCGACCACCGCCGGACACGTGCGCTAGCAATGAGAACTGGGAGTCCATACTTGGGTGTTAGGAGTGCCCCCGGCCCTTATTACACAAAACGGCTGAAATTTCCTGTTTTGTGCCCTCAGGCTATTAGAAAAAATAATTTATAAAAAAAACTTTAAAAAATCATAATTTCTCAAATTGTTGAGATGAAGTTTAAATATCATCTGCGATGCGTCTAGAGTAGACAGTGCTTGCTAATTCACTATTAGCATCGAATGTGCGTTTATTCCTAAACCACTTTTTTGACTCAAAATTTTGGTTTTTTTCGGACAAATCATCCCTTGTTTTAGTGAGTGCCCAAAATTTCCGACCAGGTATTGTAGCCTAAGCAATTCTGCATTGATTTGACTTAAAACTGGGTTCTTCCCGATCGACCATTTTGTCGAATTTTTCGCTCGATGTTCCGTCATCGATGGTTTTCCCGAACAAATGCTGTATTTTCCAAACGATTGGTGCGGAATTGTGGCCTACTCAAAGTTTCGAGGTGAGACGAGTAATATGAAACAAGAAGCCCATCACTTGAATCAATTTGAAAATATCGATTTTCATGACCCCGGGGTCATGGTCTGAAAATTTCAAAATTTCTCAAGTTTGAAATGTTTTCATTTATGTGGCTTATTGTGAAGTACTAATGATGTGAATAATATTCAGCCAATGCTCAATGGCTGATCTCTCCTTTCAACCATTTTATCGAAAATTTTCATTCTGATTGCGTGCGAAAAATCAGAATTGTGTTTGAATCAGTTTCCAACTTGCTTTCTGTAACATCCTATCTAAGTGCTTTGCTATGTACACAATCAAAATGAAAATCGTTGATTTTCGAAAATTCATATTTTTTTTTACCATGACCCCGGGGTCATGGAAATCGATTTTTCAAAAGTGAGCCGAATGCCGGGATTCCAGTTCTTCTACGTTTACTCATCATGAAACTTCACATTGTCATTGTCATTTGCTCATTGTCGCAGCATTCGAGTCGAAAAAACTGCAATATTATAGAAATTTGTCATGAAAGTAGGCACTCGAATTGAATTTTTTTGAATTTTCGAAAATGAACGATTTTCATATTTATTATGTACATTGCATAGTACTATGACAGAATGTTACAGTAAGCAAGTTGGAAACTGATTCAAACACAACTCTGATTTTTCGCACACATTCAGAATGAAAATTTTCGAAAAAAAATGGTTGAAAAGAGAGATCAGCCATTGAGCATTGGCTGAATATTATTCACATCATTAGTACTACACAATAAGCCACATAAATGAAAACATTTCAAACTTGAGAAATTTTGAAATTTTCAGACCATGACCCCCGGGTCATGAAAATCGAAATTTTCAAATTGATCCAAGTGATGGGCTTCTTGTGTCAATTTACTCGACTCACCTCTAAACTTTGAGCAGACCACAATTCCGCACCAATCGTTTGGAAAATACTGCATTTGTTCGGGGAAAACCATCGATGACGGAAGTTCGAGCAAAAAATCGACAAAATGGTCGATCGGGAAGAACTCAGTTTTAAGTTTAGTCAATGCAGAATTGCTTAGGCTACAATACCTGGTCGGAAATTTTGGGCACTCACTAAAACAAGGGATGATTTGTCCGAAAAAACCAAAATTTTGAGTCAAAAAAGAGGTTTAGGAATCAACGCGCATTCGATGCTAATAGTGAATTAGCAAGGTCTGTGCACCCTAGACGCATCGCAAATGATATTTAGACTTCATCTCAGCAATTTGAGAAATTATGATTTTAAACGTTTTCGCACTTAAATTAATTTTTCTTATAACCTGAGGGCACAAACAGGAAATTTCTACTGTTTTGTGTAATAAGGGCCGGTGACACTCCTAACACCCAAGTATGGACCCCCAGTTCTCGTTGCTAGCTCAACGTGTCCGGGGGTGGTCGAGTCTTAACGGCCATCTCTCTTAAAATATCGATTTTACATACTATTCTATTTTATTTTATTGCGCTACTTAAACGTATTAACAAGGTCAAGGTTGCAATGGACAGTGCCTTTATTAAAGCTAATTTTACTAAACGCTCTGGTCATGTTCTCTCGTTGACAAAGAAAACAAGAGAACATTGCCAGAGCGGATAGTTTAAAATTAGCTCGTAGTGTATTTTTAATTATGAAGAGGCCGTTGACATCTGCTGACATGGCTGCTACAACCATCCCGAGCATACTTTTTTTCAGCCTCTGAGAGCACATTAGACGAGCTAAATGACTTATTTATTATGTTTTGGTGTTTCCGAAGAATGCGAAGCAAAGTTCGGGAAGCCTTTGACAAAATGTATAGAGGAAAGGTATTCCTGCATGTTTACTCTTGAAACAATACTAAAGTTACTACATTTCCAGATGGCTAACGAGAAAGTGTGTAACGACATTATGAGGTGCAAATGAAGACAATGTTTGAATAAAGAGTTGGCTCTTGAAGATTTATTTCGGCTATACAAATATATTTGTAAACAATAAATATAACAATATCTTATGCATACGTTCTCTTTGTTTGTCTCTACTATTGTGCGATTTCTCTTATTGAATCACCGTTTTATGGTATAATCATTCCCTGTTTATATCATTTCTCATCTTGTGTATTCCAATATAAACTTGCTTAATATTTTATCTATCGCACGGACAGGGCCAACCAAGTGATCGCAGGCATGGCTTAATATTTTATCTGTGCATATCGCACGGATAGGGTCAAACAGATGATCGCAGGCATGGCTTAATATTTTATCTGTGCATATCGCACGGATAGGTTCAACCAGGTGATCGCAGGCATGGCTTAATATTTTATCTGTGCATATCGCACGGATAGGGTCAACCAGATGATCGCAGGCATGGCTTAATATTTTATCTGTGCATATCGCACGGATAGGTTTCAACCAGGTGATCGCAGGCATGGCTTAATATTTTATCTGTGCATATCGCACGGATAGGGTCAACCAGATGATCGCAGGCATGGATTAATATTTTATCTGTGCATATCGCACGGATAGGTTCAACCAGGTGATCGCAGGCATGGCTTAATATTTTATCTGTGCATAAAAAAACGAAGATTTTGCATGCCTGGCTGAAGGCCCGCTGTCACTGCTTCATTCCCTAGTCGGAATGGCCTGTCTGCTCGTCTCATCTGAACCCCTCGACTGTTTCGTGTGATCAGTTCTCAAGAGCAAGGCCTGTGCTCGTCCCCACTCGAATATGGAATCGCTGATGAATTCACTCCTCCTTAAAAGGGACAAGATTGACATACCGTACCTGTCCGCCAACCTCGACGCGTACCCGACTCGTTTAAAGGGAGCGTTACCTCTCTCAATGGTCATCTTCATTGCGCACACTATTTTTCTGTTCTCTAACAACGAGAGAGCATTGCGCGTCGAATAGACCATTGAGTGAGGTTACGCTCCCTTTAAAGCAAACTATCCGAGTGAAAAGTGGCAGAATTGAGAATTGAATTAAAGTAGTCATTGATTGTTGTTGCTATGACAGTTGTTGATAAAATGTTCTAAGTCAAGCTGATTTGTCAAGCACATGTGATGAGGGGAGATAAAAGATATTGTCCCCATAATTCTGCCGTACTCTGTATAAAATATTATATTAAGGAAAGTTCGGAATTTCAAATAAAATACCGAGATAATTTGCACAAGTACTAGACAGCAAAACAATTCTTACTTACAAAATAAAAGCGAAACTCCGTACACCAATATAAATTATTATGCGTGCTTGAATAGATTTAGATTTTTATATGAGACGCTACGATTCTTTGATTTATGCAAGAGTTATTCGATGACAACGGGGCATAACTCGGCTCATAGCGGTCCCTTCGGTATTTTTTACTCGCGGGGCACACCGTTCAATCCCGTGGTGTACGCCGCGAGGGAAACCGCGGGGTAGAACCTTGAGACGGGGTACCTCGCGAGGTGATTGACGGCGTGCCCCGTGGGGCAGGAGGAACGGTGTGCCCCGCGAGATTTGATATCCACCCCGCGAGGAACACCGTCTCTTCCACACCGTGGTGCACCTCGCGGTGTACCCCGCGAGATTTGGACTCTCAATGGTGTTCCCCGCGAGCAAAAAAATATCGGAGCCTAGAAACTTGAAATGGGTATCATTGTGATCAGCATCAGCAACACTACAGTAATCTACCGTAACCGAGTTCGATGGGTCAGATTTCGCTAAAATAAGCCGGAACAGCCATTATATGCGAGATATCATGATGTAGTATTGTAAACTACTGTAATCTACCGTAATCCAGTTCGGTAGGTCAGATAAAGTGCGATGGCGTCAGGTTTAACTAAAAAAATGTTGGAATGGCCACTACGTGTGCGATATCATTATGAGCTATTGCAAACTATCGTAATCTATCGTAACCCGGTTCGGAGGGTCAGATCAAATGCGATGGGTCAGATTTTATTATATTATTTTTTTTTATTTTATCAACGTGCGTATGCACGAAACGAAACACATAAAAGTGACTAGTGAAAATTCATGAAATTTAAATGTGATATAATGGGGGTCAGGGTTTGATATCTCAGGGTGGAAAGGGGGATCTCTCATAGGATACAGTGGTCCCTCTCTTGGACGAAGACAGAGGGTAACAGTGCGAGTGAGCGAGGAGTGTGTGGTGGTGGACAGGAGTGTGTGGTGGTGGACTTAGTAATAAAACAACCGACGTTCCGGTAGCGTTCCATAACTAGCTTGTCGGAATCCTAGCAACTTTTTTTCAAATAAAATTAAAATTTTTTTTGCTAATTTGATATTTTTAACATCATTTACCGCATACCCCCACTGTTAATTACAGTTATGCCTACTTTAATTTTACACACAGTTTTAGTGAAATCAGACCCATCGCACTTGATCTGACCCAAGGAACCGGGTTACGTAATGATATCGCTCACTCAGTGTCCATTCCGACAATTTTTAGTTGAATATGACCCACCAAAACTGGATGTGACCCAACGAACCGGGTTACGGTAGATTACTGTAGTGTTACTGATGCTGATCACATTGATACCCATCCCATGTTTCTATGACCTGTACGAACCGAGTTATGCCCCGTTGTCGAAATGTCGATTGCCGAAACGCCGGAGCCGAAATGTCCACCTCCCCCCCTGAATGAAAACTTGAATGGATCGAACACTAATGTATTGACCGTATAAAATACTCCTGTTTATTTGGTGCGAGAGTAGCCAACCACGGCCACAATGTGTTTCTATGTTTAGAGAGAGAGCGCGCAAGTGAGATATCACGTAGATCAGAGAAAGCGAGGAGGGAAGGGAGGAAGGATGGGATAACTCCAAGTTTACGAAGATTCATGCCTTTGAATACATTCAAGAAATCTGAATGCTCTGGGACATCATTGTTTAGGGATTTGGAGGGCTAAACTATTATTACCCGAATAATATTCGTTCTGATTCGGCCATGAATGCTCCCATTTTGGGGCGATCGAGGCAGATTCTACAGTAGCGCCAAAAAGTGGTATTGGAATCGATAGTTATGTCTCTGTTTAGCAGCTAGTAGCAACGCAATTGTACAAGTACAGTAGCGCGGGAAAGTCACAGTATACTTGTTATTTCTGGTGTATTTTTGGTGTTAGTTAAGAGATCAAGCTGAAACTTGTACATGATGTACCCGCAGTATGTACTTACTCGATCCTCGATTGCTGTTTGTAGATGTAACGGGGAATCACAAAGAGCAAAGATCAATTATCGATTTTATAAGAGCATCTGTATGAACTGTTGTTGCTTTGGGGTTACGGTATCCGCATATAATTCTAAGTAGATCACCATTTAAATCGATACCTACGGCGGCTAATTCATGAAATTCCTTTACTAATTCACTAGCTATGTTTACAGCGCTAATCGATGAGTTAATGATGATGGTTACAGAAACATGAAGGGTGAAGGTGATATTTTGATATTTTGTGATAGCTCGAGACGAGTAGAAACGCATAGTTTCGCAGTAGTTTCTTAACGTCAACAGTCACTATAATCATCATACGACAAGAATAAAGAATTTTGTTTGGTGCTCTTTCCTCCATAAGAAGTGTTCGCAAGAACAGAAAAAAGGCTAGAGTGGGATTGATGGAAAGAAAAAAGAGATAGAGGTTGAGAGAGAAAGAAATAGAAGATAGATAGAGAGAAAGAGGACATGTGTCCTGAATGTGTATTGATTGTTTGATTCTTATCTGCCACTCTTTCCTTTGACGCTGCCAGTCATTTTTCCCTTTCTTCCCCGTCTATCAAAACGCGCATTTTTTATCACTATCGTTCCATCGATTGTCAACACTCCCCTTATCCATTTCTGCCTAAAGAAGGAGACCCTTGAGTTGGCATGACTGACTCCCGCCACGATAAGCATGTTGACTATTGTTTATTTTATATGGTAATTGACGTAAGGGATAATGAGAAAATGAGATAGTCAAGTATGCAAATCGGAAAGGCACTTTCTACGCGGGGTCTCCATCTTTAAATAATGTTTCTTTATCCCCCTGTACCTCTACAACATATCACACATCATCGACTATTTTTTAACAAAATTTTTGACTTTCAATCAAATTATTCACCCTTCTCAATTTCGGATTCTATCTACATATGTTTATATTTTTCACAAACAAAAATTCCGCCTAATTTTCAGGTGTCCTACATACACCGATTGAATTATTTTTAAACAACATGAAGAATGATATAATTATAACAACATGAAGAGTAAAAGAATTTATACGATGATAATTTGAAGTTGAGCCATGAAAAGGTTAGTTTTTTTTACTTTGGTACAGTTGATGAAGAACGTTTCTGTGGGGTCGGATTTCATACAGTCGCGCCGGAAAGTCAGTGCCAGCTTTTTGTTTTTGCTATATTTAGTGAACCAAGCGTGCTATCGGGACGCTCTCGCGGGTTCTTGTACAAAATTTATCGAGGAATCCGGCAATGATATTGAGAACTCATGAAAAATTTTCATTATTGCGTAATGATGACGCAATCGAAGTGCACTTTTTCGAAAAATCATAACTCAGAGGAAAATTTTTTCCAGCCTACCGTTCTTCTACAAGTTTGAGAACTTCGTGTCGGCTACTCAGAAAATTTTTTTTAGGTTGCTGCGATTTTTTCCAACCGCAGCGGCCTTGCAGAAAGGCATGCTATATAAAAAAATATCAAAATTTTTGCTCCCCTCCACACTCTTAAAGAAGGATACCCTTGAGTTGGCATGACTCCCGCCACGATAAGCATGCCGAATATTGTATATATTATATGGTAATTGACTTAAGGGACAATGAGAAAATGAGAGAGCTAAGTATGCAAATCGGATGGGCACTCTCTATTTGCCTTGCAAGTTGTACTTTGAATACACATAGTGAGCTTTAAACATAGCGGGAATCAATATCAGATATGTCTTTCGATTCGTGCGATGAATATCATTCTATCCGAACAGTCTTATCAAGCAAAAACTCCAGGGCAGACTCCATCTTTAATGCCTTCTAGCTCTTCTTCTGACTCTGATCTTATGACTAATGCACATTCTTTATTAAAAACAAAAAAAGAGGAAAATGTCAGAACAGAAAGATCGGAGAGAGAGATAAAAACGAGAGAGATGGCTCTTTGACGCATTTTCTTCCTTATTTCGTATTACTTTTATCGACGTTCTTATTATCTCCTTTTTCAGATGTGTGTTTCGTACATTGTGGAGTTGTTGATCCTATCCTATGAAAGCCGTTTATTTGAATGCTCGATATGAGACAGAATTGGTGAAAGCACAATGGAAATTATTTTCAGTGTTAACAAAACATATTGAGGTATGTTTATCCAAAAAAGATCTAATCCAAAAAGAGGCTGAAGTGTCCCAATAGGGACTCCACTCCCACCCATAGGGACTACACCTGCAAATTCCGGAACTTTCCTCTTTTTTTGGGCCGGGGTAATTTGCATAAGTCCCCTCTGCTCCCCTGCGCGGGGAGGCTTATCCTCCCATTTTAGGGAGGGTAGTCCAATGGGGGCCGGTGCTCCCCGCACTCTCCTCCAAATGGGAGAGCGCTGGACTGAAACGAAGAAGGAGGACGACGTCTTTTATAGAGATTTGTACTCAAATAAATTTGATTAGGATTTGAACTATGAAGAAATGAAAACTAATTAAGGAATGGCTAGTAGGGAGGGATAGCTAGTTCAATGCAAATTTTACCCGGGCCAAAAATCAGGAAAGTGCCCAAATTCTTTCCCTTTAACTGCAATTTTACCAATAACGCCTTTTAAGAGGCCTGTTCCCTAATGCACTGTTACATTTGCCTTACGTGCCTACGCCGTAACCCCCTCCGCCGCGTCGGAGAGGCGACGGAGGGGGTTACGGCGTAGGCACGTAAGGCAAATGTAACAGTGCATAAGACTCGATCATATTCGACCACCGCCGGACACGTGCGCTAGCAATGAGAACTGGGAGTCCATACTTGGGTGTTAGGAGTGCCCCCGGCCCTTATTACACAAAACGGCTGAAATTTCCTGTTTGTGCCCTCAGGCTATTAGAAAAAATAATTTATAAAAAAAACTTTAAAAAATCATAATTTCTCAAATTGTTGAGATGAAGTTTAAATATCATCTGCGATGCGTCTAGAGTAGACAGTGCTTGCTAATTCACTATTAGCATCGAATGTGCGTTTATTCCTAAACCACTTTTTTGACTCAAAATTTTGGTTTTTTCGGACAAATCATCCCTTGTTTTAGTGAGTGCCCAAAATTTCCGACCAGGTATTGTAGCCTAAGCAATTCTGCATTGATTTGACTTAAAACTGGGTTCTTCCCGATCGACCATTTTGTCGAATTTTTCGCTCGATGTTCCGTCATCGATGGTTTTCCCGAACAAATGCTGTATTTTCCAAACGATTGGTGCGGAATTGTGGCCTACTCAAAGTTTCGAGGTGAGACGAGTAATATGAAACAAGAAGCCCATCACTTGAATCAATTTGAAAATATCGATTTTCATGACCCCGGGGTCATGGTCTGAAAATTTCAAAATTTCTCAAGTTTGAAATGTTTTCATTTATGTGGCTTATTGTGAAGTACTAATGATGTGAATAATATTCAGCCAATGCTCAATGGCTGATCTCTCCTTTCAACCATTTTATCGAAAATTTTCATTCTGATTGCGTGCGAAAAATCAGAATTGTGTTTGAATCAGTTTCCAACTTGCTTTCTGTAACATCCTATCTAAGTGCTTTGCTATGTACACAATCAAAATGAAAATCGTTGATTTTCGAAAATTCATATTTTTTTTTACCATGACCCCGGGGTCATGGAAATCGATTTTTCAAAAGTGAGCCGAATGCCGGGATTCCAGTTCTTCTACGTTTACTCATCATGAAACTTCACATTGTCATTGTCATTTGCTCATTGTCGCAGCATTCGAGTCGAAAAACTGCAATATTATAGAAATTTGTCATGAAAGTAGGCACTCGAATTGAATTTTTTTGAATTTTCGAAAATGAACGATTTTCATATTTATTATGTACATTGCATAGTACTATGACAGAATGTTACAGTAAGCAAGTTGGAAACTGATTCAAACACAACTCTGATTTTTCGCACACATTCAGAATGAAAATTTTCGAAAAAAAATGGTTGAAAAGAGAGATCAGCCATTGAGCATTGGCTGAATATTATTCACATCATTAGTACTACACAATAAGCCACATAAATGAAAACATTTCAAACTTGAGAAATTTTGAAATTTTCAGACCATGACCCCCGGGTCATGAAAATCGAAATTTTCAAATTGATCCAAGTGATGGGCTTCTTGTGTCAATTTACTCGACTCACCTCTAAACTTTGAGCAGACCACAATTCCGCACCAATCGTTTGGAAAATACTGCATTTGTTCGGGAAAACCATCGATGACGGAAGTTCGAGCAAAAAATCGACAAAATGGTCGATCGGGAAGAACTCAGTTTTAAGTTTAGTCAATGCAGAATTGCTTAGGCTACAATACCTGGTCGGAAATTTTGGGCACTCACTAAAACAAGGGATGATTTGTCCGAAAAAACCAAAATTTTGAGTCAAAAAAGAGGTTTAGGAATCAACGCGCATTCGATGCTAATAGTGAATTAGCAAGGTCTGTGCACCCTAGACGCATCGCAAATGATATTTAGACTTCATCTCAGCAATTTGAGAAATTATGATTTTAAACGTTTTCGCACTTAAATTAATTTTTCTTATAACCTGAGGGCACAAACAGGAAATTTCTACTGTTTTGTGTAATAAGGGCCGGTGACACTCCTAACACCCAAGTATGGACCCCCAGTTCTCGTTGCTAGCTCAACGTGTCCGGGGGTGGTCGAGTCTTAACGGCCATCTCTCTTAAAATATCGATTTTACATACTATTCTATTTTATTTTATTGCGCTACTTAAACGTATTAACAAGGTCAAGGTTGCAATGGACAGTGCCTTTATTAAAGCTAATTTTACTAAACGCTCTGGTCATGTTCTCTCGTTGACAAAGAAAACAAGAGAACATTGCCAGAGCGGATAGTTTAAAATTAGCTCGTAGTGTATTTTTAATTATGAAGAGGCCGTTGACATCTGCTGACATGGCTGCTACAACCATCCCGAGCATACTTTTTTTCAGCCTCTGAGAGCACATTAGACGAGCTAAATGACTTATTTATTATGTTTTGGTGTTTCCGAAGAATGCGAAGCAAAGTTCGGGAAGCCTTTGACAAAATGTATAGAGGAAAGGTATTCCTGCATGTTTACTCTTGAAACAATACTAAAGTTACTACATTTCCAGATGGCTAACGAGAAAGTGTGTAACGACATTATGAGGTGCAAATGAAGACAATGTTTGAATAAAGAGTTGGCTCTTGAAGATTTATTTCGGCTATACAAATATATTTGTAAACAATAAATATAACAATATCTTATGCATACGTTCTCTTTGTTTGTCTCTACTATTGTGCGATTTCTCTTATTGAATCACCGTTTTATGGTATAATCATTCCCTGTTTATATCATTTCTCATCTTGTGTATTCCAATATAAACTTGCTTAATATTTTATCTATCGCACGGACAGGGCCAACCAAGTGATCGCAGGCATGGCTTAATATTTTATCTGTGCATATCGCACGGATAGGGTCAAACAGATGATCGCAGGCATGGCTTAATATTTTATCTGTGCATATCGCACGGATAGGTTCAACCAGGTGATCGCAGGCATGGCTTAATATTTTATCTGTGCATATCGCACGGATAGGGTCAACCAGATGATCGCAGGCATGGCTTAATATTTTATCTGTGCATATCGCACGGATAGGTTCAACCAGGTGATCGCAGGCATGGCTTAATATTTTATCTGTGCATATCGCACGGATAGGGTCAACCAGATGATCGCAGGCATGGATTAATATTTTATCTGTGCATATCGCACGGATAGGTTCAACCAGGTGATCGCAGGCATGGCTTAATATTTTATCTGTGCATAAAAAAACGAAGATTTTGCATGCCTGGCTGAAGGCCCGCTGTCACTGCTTCATTCCCTAGTCGGAATGGCCTGTCTGCTCGTCTCATCTGAACCCCTCGACTGTTTCGTGTGATCAGTTCTCAAGAGCAAGGCCTGTGCTCGTCCCCACTCGAATATGGAATCGCTGATGAATTCACTCCTCCTTAAAAGGGACAAGATTGACATACCGTACCTGTCCGCCAACCTCGACGCGTACCCGACTCGTTTAAAGGGAGCGTTACCTCTCTCAATGGTCTCTTCATTGCGCACACTATTTTTCTGTTCTCTAACAACGAGAGAGCATTGCGCGTCGAATAGACCATTGAGTGAGGTTACGCTCCCTTTAAAGCAAACTATCCGAGTGAAAAGTGGCAGAATTGAGAATTGAATTAAAGTAGTCATTGATTGTTGTTGCTATGACAGTTGTTGATAAAATGTTCTAAGTCAAGCTGATTTGTCAGCACATGTGATGAGGGGAGATAAAAGATATTGTCCCCATAATTCTGCCGTACTCTGTATAAAATATTATATTAAGGAAAGTTCGGAATTTCAAATAAAATACCGAGATAATTTGCACAAGTACTAGACAGCAAAACAATTCTTACTTACAAAATAAAAGCGAAACTCCGTACACCAATATAAATTATTATTGCGTGCTTGAATAGATTTAGATTTTTATATGAGACGCTACGATTCTTTGATTTATGCAAGAGTTATTCGATGACAACGGGGCATAACTCGGCTCATAGCGGTCCCTTCGGTATTTTTTACTCGCGGGGCACACCGTTCAATCCCGTGGTGTACGCCGCGAGGGAAACCGCGGGGTAGAACCTTGAGACGGGGTACCTCGCGAGGTGATTGACGGCGTGCCCCGTGGGGCAGGAGGAACGGTGTGCCCCGCGAGATTTGATATCCACCCCGCGAGGAACACCGTCTCTTCCACACCGTGGTGCACCTCGCGGTGTACCCCGCGAGATTTGGACTCTCAATGGTGTTCCCCGCGAGCAAAAAAATATCGGAGCCTAGAAACTTGAAATGGGTATCATTGTGATCAGCATCAGCAACACTACAGTAATCTACCGTAACCGAGTTCGATGGGTCAGATTTCGCTAAAATAAGCCGGAACAGCCATTACATGCGAGATATCATGATGTAGTATTGTAAACTACTGTAATCTACCGTAATCCAGTTCGGTAGGTCAGATAAAGTGCGATGGGTCAGGTTTAACTAAAAAATGTTGGAATGGCCACTACGTGTGCGATATCATTATGAGCTATTGCAAACTATCGTAATCTATCGTAACCCGGTTCGGAGGGTCAGATCAAATGCGATGGGTCAGATTTTATTATATTATTTTTTTTTTATTTTATCAACGTGCGTATGCACGAAACGAAACACATAAAAGTGACTAGTGAAAATTCATGAAATTTAAATGTGATATAATGGGGGGTCAGGGTTTGATATCTCAGGGTGGAAAGGGGGATCTCTCATAGGATACAGTGGTCCCTCTCTTGGACGAAGACAGAGGGTAACAGTGCGAGTGAGCGAGGAGTGTGTGGTGGTGGACAGGAGTGTGTGGTGGTGGACTTAGTAATAAAACAACCGACGTTCCGGTAGCGTTCCATAACTAGCTTGTCGGAATCCTAGCAACTTTTTTTCAAATAAAATTAAAATTTTTTTTGCTAATTTGATATTTTTAACATCATTTACCGCATACCCCCACTGTTAATTACAGTTATGCCTACTTTAATTTTACACACAGTTTTAGTGAAATCAGACCCATCGCACTTGATCTGACCCAAGGAACCGGGTTACGTAATGATATCGCTCACTCAGTGTCCATTCCGACAATTTTTAGTTGAATATGACCCACCAAACTGGATGTGACCCAACGAACCGGGTTACGGTAGATTACTGTAGTGTTACTGATGCTGATCACATTGATACCCATCCCATGTTTCTATGACCTGTACGAACCGAGTTATGCCCCGTTGTCGAAATGTCGATTGCCGAAACGCCGGAGCCGAAATGTCACCTCCCCCCCTGAATGAAAACTTGAATGGATCGAACACTAATGTATTGACCGTATAAAATACTCCTGTTTATTTGGTGCGAGAGTAGCCAACCACGGCCACAATGTGTTTCTATGTTTAGAGAGAGAGCGCGCAAGTGAGATATCACGTAGATCAGAGAAAGCGAGGAGGGAAGGGAGGAAGGATGGGATAACTCCAAGTTTACGAAGATTCATGCCTTTGAATACATTCAAGAAATCTGAATGCTCTGGGACATCATTGTTTAGGGATTTGGAGGGCTAAACTATTATTACCCGAATAATATTCGTTCTGATTCGGCCATGAATGCTCCCATTTTGGGGCGATCGAGCAGATTCTACAGTAGCGCCAAAAAGTGGTATTGGAATCGATAGTTATGTCTCTGTTTAGCAGCTAGTAGCAACGCAATTGTACAAGTACAGTAGCGCGGGAAAGTCACAGTATACTTGTTATTTCTGGTGTATTTTTGGTGTTAGTTAAGAGATCAAGCTGAAACTTGTACATGATGTACCCGCAGTATGTACTTACTCGATCCTCGATTGCTGTTTGTAGATGTAACGGGGAATCACAAGAGCAAAGATCAATTATCGATTTTATAAGAGCATCTGTATGAACTGTTGTTGCTTTGGGGTTACGGTATCCGCATATAATTCTAAGTAGATCACCATTTAAATCGATACCTACGGCGGCTAATTCATGAAATTCCTTTACTAATTCACTAGCTATGTTTACAGCGCTAATCGATGAGTTAATGATGATGGTTACAGAAACATGAAGGGTGAAGGTGATATTTTGATATTTTGTGATAGCTCGAACGAGTAGAAACGCATAGTTCGCAGTAGTTTCTTAACGTCAACAGTCACTATAATCATCATACGACAAGAATAAAGAATTTTGTTTGGTGCTCTTTCCTCCATAAGAAGTGTTCGCAAGAACAGAAAAAAGGCTAGAGTGGGATTGATGGAAAGAAAAAAGAGATAGAGGTTGAGAGAGAAAGAAATAGAAGATAGATAGAGAGAAAGAGGACATGTGTCCTGAATGTGTATTGATTGTTTGATTCTTATCTGCCACTCTTTCCTTTGACGCTGCCAGTCATTTTTCCCTTTCTTCCCCGTCTATCAAAACGCGCATTTTTTATCACTATCGTTCCATCGATTGTCAACACTCCCCTTATCCATTTCTGCCTAAAGAAGGAGACCCTTGAGTTGGCATGACTGACTCCCGCCACGATAAGCATGTTGACTATTGTTTATTTTATATGGTAATTGACGTAAGGGATAATGAGAAAATGAGATAGTCAAGTATGCAAATCGGAAAGGCACTTTCTACGCGGGGTCTCCATCTTTAAATAATGTTTCTTTATCCCCCTGTACCTCTACAACATATCACACATCATCGACTATTTTTTAACAAAATTTTTTACTTTCAATCAAATTATTCACCCTTCTCAATTTCGGATTCTATCTACATATGTTTATATTTTTCACAAACAAAAATTCCGCCTAATTTTCAGGTGTCCTACATACACCGATTGAATTATTTTTAAACAACATGAAGAATGATATAATTATAACAACATGAAGAGTAAAAGAATTTATACGATGATAATTTGAAGTTGAGCCATGAAAAGGTTAGTTTTTTTTACTTTGGTACAGTTGATGAAGAACGTTTCTGTGGGGTCGGATTTCATACAGTCGCGCCGGAAAGTCAGTGCCAGCTTTTTGTTTTTGCTATATTTAGTGAACCAAGCGTGCTATCGGGACGCTCTCGCGGGTTCTTGTACAAAATTTATCGAGGAATCCGGCAATGATATTGAGAACTCATGAAAAATTTTCATTATTGCGTAATGATGACGCAATCGAAGTGCACTTTTTCGAAAAATCATAACTCAGAGGAAAATTTTTTCCAGCCTACCGTTCTTCTACAAGTTTGAGAACTTCGTGTCGGCTACTCAGAAAATTTTTTTTAGGTTGCTGCGATTTTTTCCAACCGCAGCGGCCTTGCAGAAAGGCATGCTATATAAAAAAATATCAAAATTTTTGCTCCCCTCCACACTCTTAAAGAAGGATACCCTTGAGTTGGCATGACTCCCGCCACGATAAGCATGCCGAATATTGTATATATTATATGGTAATTGACTTAAGGGACAATGAGAAAATGAGAGAGCTAAGTATGCAAATCGGATGGGCACTCTCTATTTGCCTTGCAAGTTGTACTTTGAATACACATAGTGAGCTTTAAACATAGCGGGAATCAATATCAGATATGTCTTTCGATTCGTGCGATGAATATCATTCTATCCGAACAGTCTTATCAAGCAAAAACTCCAGGGCAGACTCCATCTTTAATGCCTTCTAGCTCTTCTTCTGACTCTGATCTTATGACTAATGCACATTCTTTATTAAAAACAAAAAAAGAGGAAAATGTCAGAACAGAAAGATCGGAGAGAGAGATAAAAACGAGAGAGATGGCTCTTTGACGCATTTTCTTCCTTATTTCGTATTACTTTTATCGACGTTCTTATTATCTCCTTTTTCAGATGTGTGTTTCGTACATTGTGGAGTTGTTGATCCTATCCTATGAAAGCCGTTTATTTGAATGCTCGATATGAGACAGAATTGGTGAAAGCACAATGGAAATTATTTTCAGTGTTAACAAAACATATTGAGGTATGTTTATCCAAAAAAGATCTAATCCAAAAAGAGGCTGAAGTGTCCCAATAGGGACTCCACTCCCACCCATAGGGACTACACCTGCAAATTCCGGAACTTTCCTCTTTTTTTGGGCCGGGGTAATTTGCATAAGTCCCCTCTGCTCCCCTGCGCGGGGAGGCTTATCCTCCCATTTTAGGGAGGGTAGTCCAATGGGGGCCGGTGCTCCCCGCACTCTCCTCCAAATGGGAGAGCGCTGGACTGAAACGAAGAAGGAGGACGACGTCTTTTATAGAGATTTGTACTCAAATAAATTTGATTAGGATTTGAACTATGAAGAAATGAAAACTAATTAAGGAATGGCTAGTAGGGAGGGATAGCTAGTTCAATGCAAATTTTACCCGGGCCAAAAATCAGGAAAGTGCCCAAATTCTTTCCCTTTAACTGCAATTTTACCAATAACGCCTTTTAAGAGGCCTGTTCCCTAATGCACTGTTACATTTGCCTTACGTGCCTACGCCGTAACCCCCTCCGCCGCGTCGGAGAGGCGACGGAGGGGGTTACGGCGTAGGCACGTAAGGCAAATGTAACAGTGCATAAGACTCGATCATATTCGACCACCGCCGGACACGTGCGCTAGCAATGAGAACTGGGAGTCCATACTTGGGTGTTAGGAGTGCCCCCGGCCCTTATTACACAAAACGGCTGAAATTTCCTGTTTGTGCCCTCAGGCTATTAGAAAAAATAATTTATAAAAAAAACTTTAAAAAATCATAATTTCTCAAATTGTTGAGATGAAGTTTAAATATCATCTGCGATGCGTCTAGAGTAGACAGTGCTTGCTAATTCACTATTAGCATCGAATGTGCGTTTATTCCTAAACCACTTTTTTGACTCAAAATTTTGGTTTTTTCGGACAAATCATCCCTTGTTTTAGTGAGTGCCCAAAATTTCCGACCAGGTATTGTAGCCTAAGCAATTCTGCATTGATTTGACTTAAAACTGGGTTCTTCCCGATCGACCATTTTGTCGAATTTTTCGCTCGATGTTCCGTCATCGATGGTTTTCCCGAACAAATGCTGTATTTTCCAAACGATTGGTGCGGAATTGTGGCCTACTCAAAGTTTCGAGGTGAGACGAGTAATATGAAACAAGAAGCCCATCACTTGAATCAATTTGAAAATATCGATTTTCATGACCCCGGGGTCATGGTCTGAAAATTTCAAAATTTCTCAAGTTTGAAATGTTTTCATTTATGTGGCTTATTGTGAAGTACTAATGATGTGAATAATATTCAGCCAATGCTCAATGGCTGATCTCTCCTTTCAACCATTTTATCGAAAATTTTCATTCTGATTGCGTGCGAAAAATCAGAATTGTGTTTGAATCAGTTTCCAACTTGCTTTCTGTAACATCCTATCTAAGTGCTTTGCTATGTACACAATCAAAATGAAAATCGTTGATTTTCGAAAATTCATATTTTTTTTTACCATGACCCCGGGGTCATGGAAATCGATTTTTCAAAAGTGAGCCGAATGCCGGGATTCCAGTTCTTCTACGTTTACTCATCATGAAACTTCACATTGTCATTGTCATTTGCTCATTGTCGCAGCATTCGAGTCGAAAAACTGCAATATTATAGAAATTTGTCATGAAAGTAGGCACTCGAATTGAATTTTTTTGAATTTTCGAAAATGAACGATTTTCATATTTATTATGTACATTGCATAGTACTATGACAGAATGTTACAGTAAGCAAGTTGGAAACTGATTCAAACACAACTCTGATTTTTCGCACACATTCAGAATGAAAATTTTCGAAAAAAAATGGTTGAAAAGAGAGATCAGCCATTGAGCATTGGCTGAATATTATTCACATCATTAGTACTACACAATAAGCCACATAAATGAAAACATTTCAAACTTGAGAAATTTTGAAATTTTCAGACCATGACCCCCGGGTCATGAAAATCGAAATTTTCAAATTGATCCAAGTGATGGGCTTCTTGTGTCAATTTACTCGACTCACCTCTAAACTTTGAGCAGACCACAATTCCGCACCAATCGTTTGGAAAATACTGCATTTGTTCGGGAAAACCATCGATGACGGAAGTTCGAGCAAAAAATCGACAAAATGGTCGATCGGGAAGAACTCAGTTTTAAGTTTAGTCAATGCAGAATTGCTTAGGCTACAATACCTGGTCGGAAATTTTGGGCACTCACTAAAACAAGGGATGATTTGTCCGAAAAAACCAAAATTTTGAGTCAAAAAAGAGGTTTAGGAATCAACGCGCATTCGATGCTAATAGTGAATTAGCAAGGTCTGTGCACCCTAGACGCATCGCAAATGATATTTAGACTTCATCTCAGCAATTTGAGAAATTATGATTTTAAACGTTTTCGCACTTAAATTAATTTTTCTTATAACCTGAGGGCACAAACAGGAAATTTCTACTGTTTTGTGTAATAAGGGCCGGTGACACTCCTAACACCCAAGTATGGACCCCCAGTTCTCGTTGCTAGCTCAACGTGTCCGGGGGTGGTCGAGTCTTAACGGCCATCTCTCTTAAAATATCGATTTTACATACTATTCTATTTTATTTTATTGCGCTACTTAAACGTATTAACAAGGTCAAGGTTGCAATGGACAGTGCCTTTATTAAAGCTAATTTTACTAAACGCTCTGGTCATGTTCTCTCGTTGACAAAGAAAACAAGAGAACATTGCCAGAGCGGATAGTTTAAAATTAGCTCGTAGTGTATTTTTAATTATGAAGAGGCCGTTGACATCTGCTGACATGGCTGCTACAACCATCCCGAGCATACTTTTTTTCAGCCTCTGAGAGCACATTAGACGAGCTAAATGACTTATTTATTATGCTTTGGTGTTTCCGAAGAATGCGAAGCAGAGCGTTTGGCAAAGTGTATAGAGGAAAGGTATTTCTGGCATAATATTTACTCGTGAAACAATACTAAAGTTACTACTTTTCCAGATGGCTATCGAGAAAGTGTGTGAAGACATTATGACGAGCAAATGAAGACAATTTTTGAATAAAGAAGTGGTTCTTCGACATTTATTTATATTTATATCTCCGACATTCTATAATAATATAGATGTAAACAATAAATATACAATAAATGCATATAACAATATCTTACTTATGGTGAATCACTCATTTTTCTTTCTCTCGTTATCGTTATTTGTTTGGTGTACATGCACGGTGATAAAATAAATTCTACTGGCTCGCAAACATAATGTTTCTAAGAAACATTTGTAAAAATCTGGGTTGGGCGAAAAAGAGTGATCTGTAAATAAATCAGTAACGGCAATTCACTGGTCTAAAACCCCACAAAAACACTACCACTTTTTGTTTTTTTTCGTTCGAAAGCTCTCGCTGTGATCAAGTAATTGCAGTGGATACACCGGCAGTACGACGTTTTGGAACGGGACGTTTTAGAACACGGCCGTTTTGGAACGGGACATTTTGGAACGGGATGTTTTGGAACACGGGCGTTTTGGAACGGGACGTTTTGGAACCCTGACGTTTTGGAACGGGACATTTTGGAACGGGATGTTTTGGAACACGGACGTTTTGGAACGGGATATTTTGGAATACAGGCGTTTTGGAACATTTGCGTAACCGCATTTCGGCAACCGACATTTCGGCAGCGGGGCATAACTCGGTTCGTAGGGGTCATAGAAACATGAGATGGGTATCAATGTGATCAGCATCAGTGACACTACCGTAATGTACCGTAACCCAGTTCGGTGGGTCAGATTTCATTAAAAATTGTCGGAACAGCCACTACTTGTGCGAAATCATTATCATCGAAATTATTATTGCAAACTACAGTAATCTAGTTCTCTGATTCTCTGCGTTTGTCTCGGTTATGAGCGGTCCATCTCTCGTTCGTCTGTTCTACTCTTGCCGAATTAACATCAACAACGTAAAAGGATCCCCTCCTAGAAGACTATAGGCAAGTCTGGAGTGGTATGCCTATCATCAAGCAATTGTTGACGAAGTATTGAGCGAGGACTTCGTGGGTTATCTCTATCTAATTTTTCTCAATTCTGTTTCATGATTTGCTATTCGAAAAGGATCAAGTGTAGCGGCTTTGATTCTGAAGAACGTCTTAATTGCTGATCAGAGGATGAAGAAGATGAAGAGAATTATGCCCCTTGTATGGGACCTCAGCACGCCCAGACTAATCTGTCGTTTAGTGGCAACCATTCCCTCCCCAATGGTTCTGTGCTTGATAAAGGTCATTAAACTGTTAAACTGTTAAAAACAAATAATCCGGTTCGGTGGATCAGATAAAGTTCGGTGGGTCAGATTTGACTAAAAATTGTCGGAATGGCCACTAAGTGTGTGATATCATCATGAGCTATTGCAAAATACCGTAATCTACAGTAACCCAGTTCGGTTGGTCAGATCAAGTTCGGTGGGTCAGATTTCGCTAACATTTTTTGTCAGATTAGAGTAAGCATAACTGAAACTAACAACAGATATAAATTTTTAAAAATATTTGTTTCAATTTTCAAATTTTATTTGAAAAAAAAAATTTCTAGGACCCGACAAGCTAGTTAAGGAACGTTACCGGAACGTCCGTTGTGTTATTACTAAAATATGACCCACCGCACTGGGTTACGGTAGAATTCGGTAATTTGAAATAGTTCATGATGATATCACACACGTAGTGTCCATTCCGACAATTTTTAGTAAAATCTGACCCATCGCACTTGATCTGACCCACCGAACCGGGTTACGGTAGATTACTGTAGTTTGCAATAGCTGATAATGATTCCTCACAAGTAGTGGCTGTTCCGACATTTTTTAGTGAAATCTGAGCCACCGAACTGGGTTACGGTAGATTACGGTATTTTTACTGATGCAGATCACATTGATATACATCTCATGTTTCTATGACCCCTACGAACCGAGTTATGCCACGTTGCCGAAATGTCGGTTGCCGAAATGCGGTTACTGAAATGTCACCCCCCCCCCCCAAACGTCCGTGTTCCAAAACGTCCCGTTCCAAAACGTCTGTGTTCTAAAACGTCCCGTTCCAAAACGTCCGTGTTCCAAAACGTCCGTGTTCCAAAACGTGTTCCAAAACATTGAATTAAAATTTAATGTTTTCTTCGTATTTTTAGATATCACTTTACGATTCCTTAGGCGTCGTTGCATTTGACTTACCCGTCTACGCCGTCACGGAAAATATCGACATTTGTATTATATGCACGCTTTATGTACGCGTAAACGTAAATTTTGGAGTACGTTGGGTCCCATGTGGAAAACCCTGATTGTCTATAGGGTTACGATAGGAAATTACCGTAACCATCGCTCAATAATGGTTGGCTATCGTAACCTAGTGAACCTTTTACCGTAAACCTGTTGACAATCAGTGTTTTCCACTTTGGGCCCAACACACTCTAAAATTTCCGCCGACGCGTGCGTAATGCACTGTTACATTTGCCTTACGTGCCTACGCCGTAACCCCCTCCGTCGCCTCTCCTACGCGGCGGAGGGGGTTACGGCGTAGGCACGTAAGGCAAATGTAACAGTGCATAAGGCAAATGTAACGATATAACGATGTATGCAAGAGTTATTCGATGAATTAACTTTTCATATCATTTATCCTTTTTAATCCTATGAAGAACGGTCAGTTCTCTTCAGTTTTCTCCTTTCTTCTTATTTGAATTAATCTTTTTAGATGGATGATTTATCAGATTTCGAAACGGCTGACACAATATCTCTGATCGAAGATAGTGATGAATTCTGTCAAACACACCAACACATTTATCCATCCAAAGGAGAAAAACAGATTAAATTCGAAATAATCAATAAAATTTCCATTTTGTGAGTGATAACTTTCGATTTTATCGAGGACTTACTTTTATAGGTACCCTATGATAACAAATGAAGTTGACGAGCTAATTCTTTCAATTCCTTCTCCTGAAGAATACCATCTTTGTCGTTTGTTCAAAGTGAAATTAGCGATGAAAACAACTTCAGATGTAAGTATTAACAGATTCATTTTTCAATATAATATTTCCATTCAGAAACAGTTAGATACAGCTTTTATTTTACAAAGTACCCGAGATCATCGTATTCGATTAAATCCTTTTATCGATCAAGGAATCGTGAATTTTGTCATTGAACTGCTCCCAACTTCCCATGGTATTTCATATTTCCAAATTCGAATTTCAATAATTATGAAGACGAAGGATGATTTTGATGTGAATGAGTGTTGAAAGTTGTTCACTGCAAGATTCGAAATAAAGGAAAATGATAAAAAAAAACAGCCCCTGAAAACACATTTGATAATGGAATGATTGAAAAACATTCCATTGACCTAAATATTAGCATTATTCATTTTGTTTGCTCATTTTCTAATAGATCGATAGACAAATCTGAGATCCTATTGACCTAAAAATTAGCATTGTTAGCATTCATTGTGTGCCCATTTTCTCGATTCAGATATCATCAGAAAAGAACATATTATCTCGTCGAATATCACTCACGAAATGGAAAAAATACAGTATAAATGTGGTATTGAAATGGAGAAAAACATCTTGTGAGAAAGAAATCAATGAAAATATTGAAAGAACAAAAATATTGTAGATATCGTGGATTCAACGAGCCTTACAATATTGTTACTAGACAAGTTCGATTCAATGATTCTCCACTATTTATTCCAGCAGAGGTTCGAGGGTTATGTAATTACAATTTCTCAAATTGCGAATGATAAAAGCAAGTCGACCTTTGCGAGAATACTCGTAGGGAACGAAGTGCTACCGACTCTTTTAGAATATTTTTCTATTATACTTTTAGATTCTGTCGCTTCATTCTACTCGCTTCGAAAATTCGTTATTCTACAGAGAACAAGAATCAGATGTCGAAGTAATCATAGTTTCGTGTTGCATTTGCATGATACTAAACAATAATCGTTTAGACAACATTTATGAATGTAACCTCGAATGATATGAAACAGTTCTTAAATATCGTTACAAAGAAGAAAATCATTGATGGTAGTACTAACTAAATAAAATCCCTTCGATAACTAATCTGTTTTAAGAGTCTTCTCTGAGTGGTGTGCTTAAGGTGGCCCATCTATTCGATGTCCGAAACATCAAAAACAAATGCGAAGACTTCATTCTCCTTGTATTCTACATATTTTTCTTGCCTGACGGAAACGAATTCCAAATGCTGAAAGTTCCATATGGCGTTGTGTCATGGTATACGTCACTTTTGCGGACAATTTCTTCTATCTTGCACTACGCTTTCAGTGACGATCCGTCTTCGTCACTAGTGTTGGCTCACAAGTATAATTTCTTGAAGCTGGCTGTGAGTTTCGATTGGTTAAAATGAGCGAAATCGAATACGTTTCAGAACTTGTTAGCACAACAGATACCGGATGTTCAAGATATAATCGAAAACGCATGTGATATGGCAAAGGTTAAAGCGATCAATGATGATATGATGAAAATACTCATA
This sequence comes from Parapristionchus giblindavisi, assembly GCA_943737045.1. Classification (NCBI taxonomy): domain Eukaryota; kingdom Metazoa; phylum Nematoda; class Chromadorea; order Rhabditida; family Diplogasteridae; genus Parapristionchus; species Parapristionchus giblindavisi. The sequence continues at coordinate 39,606 of CALSFV010000139.1, read as the reverse complement.
AGTAAAATGAAAGGAAAGGCATTCTACGCACAACGCCCACAGGTTACACAAAAACTTGACACTTCATTTTTTTTAAATAAATGAGAATATAAGAAAAAAGTTTCAGATCGTTCTCAATTTTTTTGATAATTCATGGACAGGAGATGCTAAATTCGAATTGTTCATCGATTTTTGCTCTGAGCACGTCAGCGTATTTTACTATATGTGTGAACGCTTTTTGAGTAAACAAAGGTGAGACATTGTATAACCATGAATGAAAACTTGAATTGATGGAACACTTTTGTAGTCAGTGTACGAATTAAAGTCGCTGAAAATTTATATAAAATGTTTCTAAAAATGTTAGGCAGAAGAGTCGAAGTTTAGCCACATAGAAAAGAATAACATACATATTTATACATATTATTATTTTGTTTATTTTACAATTGTAATTTTCGTTTTTTTATTGCACTTCGGCTAAAGGAAGGAGCTTTAATGATCGGAAAGATGAGTAAAATAGATAAACATAGAACATTGACTAAGGAATCGAACGAGTTAGCACCATCTAACGGGTAAGTACCAATATAATATGAATGCGATTAATAAATTAATTGTAGAATCAGCTTAATGGCCTACCATTGTAAATGCCAAAATATCGCTATCATTTACATCATCCTCGACGGTAAAATCTTTAAGGTAATGTAAACTGGATATAAAGAAAAAATACGCATGAGCGGAGATTTTTTGCATTCAAATAAGAATAGTATACCTAACTTGTCCGTATAAAATGTACTTATTGCCTTATTGTTAGTATTCTAGCTGCTAAACACAGAAATATTCGATGAGTCCGGGTTAAAGTTGCGGGTGTACTTGCTGATAAAGTTGTTCCAATGCCAAAATGCCAAAAAAAAAAGAATACGTTTTCAGAAGCGATGTGAAGGTTCGGATTGCTACCAAGTCGTGTTCGGAAGATTAGTCGGTGACAATTCAGCAATCGAATATCTCAATCGACGGGATGATGCTGCTGTAATTTACATGAAAATTTTAAAAAATATCGCGTGAAAAAAATTCTCGCTATAAGAATAAACGTATATTAGGATATTACACATCTTAATTGTGCCTATAATAGTCTGTGTTCTAACATGTTGTGTAAATACCAGACAGCCTATGGACATTGATGGAAAAGAATTCTCGTTTACTGATGCTGGCTGCATAACTCGTCAGCAAGATATCTGTCCCGAAAGATGATTTGTGTTGCATTGGTTGACCGACGGAGAAAGTGTAGTTTGAGGGTAGATAGAAAGATAGAATGAGATAAAGATCGAGAATCGGAGACAAATAAATAATTAATTCCTGTTTGAGAATGGTACATTGGATTAAATAATTACTAGATTAATTCATACAACAGACATTATCTTGATTGTGCATTGATAGCTTATTGCTTCTCGTCTGTCTCTCTTTTCTTGGATGCTGTCATTTATTACCCTCTTTTTTTTGCATTTTATCAAGTCTTATCACTATCGATCATTCGATTGTCAGCATAACCTCTTGTCCTTTTTTTTCTGTTTTAAAATGTCTATGTTTACTATTCTTCAAACTCATTATAAATTTTCGGGAAGAAATATATTTTTTCCCTAATTTTTCAGGTGTCCTATATACACCGATAGAATTGTTATTAAATAAAATGTAGAGTGATATAATAAGTTAAAGAACTTCATTAAATTTGAAGTTTCGATAAGGTCAGTTTTTATACCGCAGTCCTTTTTATCGCGATATATGTACGTAGTACTGGCCTTGAAATATCACTGGCCTAGCAGTGGCCCGAAGGACTTCGTGTGTCTTGTATAAGGGGTTGTACATTTGCCTTTTTTAACCTAGCATGTGCCAAGTGATTAAATGTAAATGTAAATGTAACACGTAGCATGTCAGACATGCCGTCGGTTTCTACTCCTCCACGATAATGGTCGTGCACAAGTTGTTTTTTCCCTTTGACGTAACAATCTCCGTGAGCATACCTTTTTGCCAAACAGAAGCATATTTTTGTTTTCAGCTTCTGAAGAATCCCATCTATAATAGAACCTAAACAACCCTGTGGGCGAATACGCTATGCTTTGAAGCTGCCGAAGATTGCATAACCGAGTTTAAGAGCTTGGAGTCTATGGGAAAATTTTCCGAGGAAAAGTAATCTTCATGATACTTTCTCTTGAAACAATACCACAGTTAGTACGTTTTCAGACTCTATGCAAGCAAATAATGAGTTGCAAATGAAGTGATTGTTTGAATTAAGAATATGCTCTTCAAGATTTATTTCGATTATAATGTATTTGTAACACTTAATAAAACAATATCTTACCTATGCACATGTGAACCACTTTTTCTATTTCTCTCGTTATCGTTATTTATTGCACAGTGATAAAAATATTCCACTTCATTCCAAGCTTAGAGTGTTTTTTCTAACAATAAGAAACATTTGAAAAACAAACTGTGGAGCGGTAAAGAGTGCTGTAAAAATCGATAATTCACAGATCTAAATAACGGTAAATGTGGTAAAGCTCTCAAAAAAAGTAATAAAACTGCAATATTTTGTTCTGCGAGGTTCTGCCTCTACATTTATTCATTCCATCAAAACTGTGACATCGTGCCTAACGCTGAATGACTAACGGATAATTTGTGCTTACGTGCATAAAAAACAATTAAATATATGGGAATACTGTAGTTATAACAGTTATAACAGTTATAGTTTGTTAGGGATACATTGGATGTGCGATGTTCTTCTATCGTGCTTCAAGGAAGGATCATTTTGTGCTGTTGTTGCTTCGTGGACGTGTGCATGTGCGTAAGCGAAATGTAACACTGGTTTAAATGACGGCGTAAGCACGTAAAGTAAATCTAACCATTGGCATGCTCCATGCCAGCTTTTAACGATTCATAATTCATAATTATTCATAATTGATACAGTGATGAATATTTTTTATTCATGAATACGGACGCATTAAGAGACCGGCTCGGTAAGACTCGAGCATTTAGACCCCTGCCGGACATTCGCGAGGACTTTCGATCTGGGGCTCAATACTTTCATCATAGACACATACCGGGGGCAGACCGATGAAAGTTATAGTGAAAACGCCCTTATGTGGTGTTACATTTTCAAAACGGGCGGGACTCGAATTACCGTAATAGTAATGCACGCACCTGAAGTTTCCGAGAATTTCACCACATTATTATAGGATACGGTAGCTAGATTACGGTAGTTCGGATTACGGTATCCAGAAAAATAAAAGTGGCTCACTGTTGATATAATGCCACATAGTATTTGGTCTGGGATCATCATGAATTTTTCGACCACGGCTATTCTCAACCATGAACCCCGGGTCATGGTTGAGAATCATGGGTCTACTGAAAAAAATTGATTCGTGATTCCTGACGGTTACGGTAGTACAACAGCGTATACTCCTACTGATAAAAATGATACAGCTTTGGATGCAGTACGCTACCTTCCAACCGATTAAAAATGAAAGAAACATATAAATATTCAAGTTTGTTAATTTAAAAAAATAAATTCGAGATCTGCGAAACGACGATTCTTCACGTTGCAGTCGTTTCTGCAAACGCTCATGCATCAGCCACCATCCGCCCTATGAATCAACTTGCCTTGACGGTCGACTGAATGTGGAGGTTGAAAGAATAAAAATAAAATAATGATTTTTCTAAAATTTTTTTACAATGTAGTCCGAGTTTACTTGTATATTTTTCCTGTGCACTCGCATTACTATGAGTATAATGACATAATAAAGCTACCTCTTACTCTTGCGATTTACAAGAAATTTAATTTTCGATTTTTGCAAATTACACATATCTCACATTCAGGTGCAATTCTCGAAGTTTCAGATACTTGGATTTCTATGGGAATTTGACCATCATGTACATAATTGTCAGGGCAACAATATGTACTTTGTCAGTGCTTGCCGTCTCTCTTCAATGAGGATAGAAGAGGAAAAATCTTAAAATCAGACACGAAAAAACTTATTCAGAACGATATGATATTACTGTTGAGCTGTGTTTGTAAGAGTGCATGACATGATATTTACCAATGAAAAGAAATAAAAGTCCTAGCTATCACGGTTGCAAAGTTATGAATTTTTAAATTTTTTACTTAATGTAACATATGTGAGCCGGGTTTGAGCCTAAGGGCATTTTCACTATAACTTTCATCGGTCTCCCCCCGGTACGTGTCTATGATGAAAGTATTGAGCTCCAGATCGAAAGTCTTACCGAGCCGGTCTCTTAATAGTATCGTACATGTAAATTAATTGTATCATGAACGGTGTGAATGGATCTGAACGGATCAGGCCGATCAAACGGGATTGTGAGCTAGCCGGCCATTTTCGTTATTTTTCTTTCTTTTCACTGTTTTCCTTTTCATCGAATCTACTATATTGAAATTCATTAGGCCAAAATATTGCCATTTAACAAAAATCATCATTTTCGCGAGGAATAAATTGCTCCAATGAACTAAAATTGACCCATTTATTCAGCGTATAATCGGAACAATTTATTCATTTGTAAAGCAATGATTTTTGCTAAATGGCAATATTTTGGCGTGATTTCTTTCAATACAGTAGATTCGAAGGAAAGAAAAACAATGAAAAGAAAGAAAAATAACGAAAATGGCCTTCTCGCTCACAATCCCGTTTGATCGGCCTGATCCGTTGAGATCCATTCACACCGTTCATGATACAACTATTTTTACATGTACGATATAGCAATATTTTTGCCCAGAGAGAGAAAGAGAGAGAGAGGTAGATAGAAAGGGATATTTTTTCTTCTGGGGATTCTCCTGCATTTTTGCCCCTTCGGGCGTTCAAAAATTGCATACAGCACCCGTGTTTCAGGGGCCATAGCGGGCAATTGGGGAAAGTTTTCAACCAGCAATAAACGCAACTCGGCTAACAATAAGCCTCATTGTTCACGTTATCGCCTCTGCGCAAAGCTGATCATAGTAGGTCAGCTCGGGTGGATGAGAAGTGCGAGAGGCGGATGTCAGACGGGTTTGATGGAGGGGGGAGAGGGTGTCATGCGCAATGGATAGAGAAAGAACATGGGAGAGACGGCGAGACGAAAAATTAGCATCGTGTTATTTTTTCAGTTTACTTGGTTTTAGATAATTATTAATTAAGATACGTCCAGTTAGCATAAAATAAGACATGTATGTTCCAATCTACTTTTAAAAGTAGAACACAACTGAAGAAAACGTAATTCAGCACTTGAATGGGTGCACATGTTCTGCTTCGTTTAGCCATCGCTTCCAATAAGCCATGATAGCTCAGTTGGGAGAGCGTATGACTGAAGATCATAAGGTCGCCGGTTCGATCCCGGCTCGTGGCATTTTTACGTTCCTCTGTTTTGCTTATTTTTATATATCGCATTTTTTGTTTGTTTTCAACCAGCTCTAGTCCACGCGAGGTCGAGAGACAAGGTGAAAGAAAGAGATGGATAGAATAGAAGAGAGAGGGTTGGGTTGGGGAAATAGAGAGAACATCAGCTGTGTATTGATTCTTTCTCTCTCTTTCTTGCAGGCTGTCATTTACTTATTTCCTTCGATTTCCATTTTTTGTAAGAACCGCTTTATTTATTCTTTATACTTTATGATCACTTATTACTTAACACTTTCCTATCACTATCGTTCAATCGATTGTCAACATCTCCTCCACTGGTATTTCAGAACTAGTCTTGCAAGTCTACCTCTTGTTAACACTCAAAACGTAGTTGTCCTATGACCTATGGGTCTTCCTGTTTTTTATTGCCTTTTTTTACTCGTCTAGTCAATTGTTGGAATAAGCTAAATAATAATATTTAAATAGTATGTCTCCTGTTAAAGCTTTCCGTAAATCCTTCGCTTCATTACCTTCTTCATAGTAATTTTCATATTATTTGTAACTTTCATATTTGCTACTTAATAGTAAGGCCTATTGACCGTAAAAAATACACATGTTTATTTGGTACGCTAGTAGTCAGTCACAGCCACAATCTGTTTGTATATTTAGAGAGAGGCACGGCGAGATAGTGGGTAGATAAGAGAGAGCGCGAAGAGGGAAAGGAGGGAAAGGGGTTGATCGATAGAATACTTCTGAGTTTAGCAGCTTGTAGTAAGGCAATTTCACCAGTGCATTTTACACTGACAACAGCATATTATGCGTACTCCACTATTTATGCGCACTTCACGCATCAAACAATCTATCAGCAAATACACTTTACTTTCGCTCCGCATAAAGCATATTATTATTATTATTATTTGTCCTTATTAACATATTACACAGCATCCACACATGTTTTGAACAACGGTTCTATTGAAAATTGATTTCTCGCAGCATCTCTCCGTCTTATTCTCATAACATTCGCTCAAACTAATCAACACTGTAAATTTTGGTACCCCCTAACTATGTTTATTATTCTTCACAAACAAAATATCGTACAATTTTCAGGTGTCCTACATACACCGATTGAATTGTTACTAAACAACATGTAAAGTGACATACTTCTATAATGTTATGGCTCGTTAAAAAATAGTGGAAAACCGAAATCGGCGACTTTCCACCCGTTAAAAAAGTACCCGGAAAGTCGAAAATGGAAACTCGAAATTTGAATTCGCGCGCGAGCAAAGAGGTGCGGGAATTCAAGTTCCGACTTTCCGTCATCGATTTTTAGCAGTTAAAATGGAAATTGAATTTCCTGCTCGCTAAAATATGGAATTTCGCTGACGGAAAGTCGGAATTTGAATTCCCGCGCCTCTTTGTGCGCGCGCGAATTCAAAATTCGTGTTACCATTTTCGACTTTCCGGGTACTTTTTTAACGGGTGGAAAGTCGCCGATTTCGGTTTTCCACTATTTTTTAACGAGCCATTAATTTGAAGTTGAGCTATGGAAAGGTCCGTTTTAATTATTAAATTTAATTTTTGATTTTGCATACTATTATTAGGTTGATTCATAAATCTTACAGACCCTGTTGGCTGCTCGACCGGATTCACTTCCAACACGATAATGCTAGACCCCACGTGGCAATGACCACTAAAAAGATGCAGTTGGAATTATGATGATGAGCCTTACGACATAGATGAGAACTTCGACGATGATAATCTACCACCCTCCCCCTGATGCACTCCATTACTGTTGGTGCGGATCTGCCTTTCGTTTAAAAATCTAACAAACCACCTTGAGTAGGGAACTCATAGCTTTATAAGAAATCAGAGTATGACCCCGAATACATTATTGAGAATTTTATGTATGAGCATAACTCTACCCTCTTTGACAATAAGATTTGTTTCGATAATTGCATATATATTTGCGAGAATAATAATGACAATAAACATTCGGTAATACAACCATGTGAGCACTATTTCCATGTTACATTGAATACGTACTGAGTGTGTTCACATAGAGAAATAAGTATTTCCACGGAGCATACGTCCTGAGAAGTGCTACGCAAGACCTGAGGAATATAACACTTCACAGGTCTTATACTTCGTGGATAACACTTATTTCTCTGTGTGTTTGAACTCTTGGGATGTTGAGATTCTTGGCAGCAACTAGCGAGTACAAAACAACGAAGAAAGAGAGGGGGGGGCAGATGAGAATTTCTGAGGGAAATTGCGAGAGGGAGAGGATGGTCAAAGGAAGGAGGCGAGGGGGAGAGGGAATGGATGTGGGTGAAACAGCGTAAGAAAGGCAAAGAAAGAACAGACATGAAAACACCAATGGGCACATTATCAGCTAACTTAGTTTTTTAAATTTACATTTTTCTTGTACATCTATTAATAATATTAATCTAATTTATTTGTATTTCTCGCAAGTGGCCGTGATCAACTCTGGTCGTCCCAGAGGCATCATGACGGCCAATGGAGGTCAGATCGAGAGATCCACCGAGAGCAAACTTGCCCAAATATGGGCAATAGATTTGCCAACTTACAATACTTGTGTACTCGATTTGCCCTCATTCGGGCAAATGGCAACCCGATAACCAGCGATTTACCTATAAACAGGTTAACATTTGCCAGAATACGGGCAAATCGCTCGCCAACTAACCTTACTCGGGTAAATTTACTCTCTGTGTCGTTCATTGTTATCTTCATATGGTCAGTGAAAAAATCCGTGCCCCGCTTGAATTGTTTATTGTAATTTTTGAGGAAGAAACATAGTTTTATCCTGAAAATGAGCCATTTTCGCCATAGCGTACAGAAGATCTCTTAATTCAGTGGCCGTATGCAAAAACCGTTTACCGGGAAAATGTGACGTCATTAGCGTAGGCGGAGGTGTTTTCCAAAAATCCTCCGCCTACCCTAATGACGTCACATTTTCCCGGAAAACTGTTTTCCCGTTGTTCTTGCATACGGCCACAGCTTTGAATAATAGAGAAGAACTCTTCTGACCAAGCCCCGGAGACCCGTATAGTTAATACATTGAATCCATAGTGTTCTTTCCCAGTTCTCTCTCTCTCTATCACTATCATTCTCTCTCTCGCTTCTTCCTATGTATATAAAACATCTCTTTATCTTTTAATTCGGGGATTGAGGGAGACAAATGAAGAAGAGAAGGAGAGAGACAAGGAGAGATACATAGATAGATGGAAAGATAGAGAGAGAGAGAGAGATAGAGAGAGAGGGGGGGGGGGAGAGAGAGAGGACATCTATTGGTCGTGGTTCTCTGTCCTTCTCTCTTTCCTTGCACGCCGTCAATCATTCATTTCCTTGTCTTTGCATTCTATCAAGAAGTGCTTTATTTATTTCTTATTCTTCATTTCTTATCATTTATTGCATTCCTATCACTATAGGTAAATCGATTGCCAACATCTCTTTTCTTTTTTTCTGTTTAAAAATGTTTCTTTCTCGCTCTGTCCTTCTCCAAAATACGACATCGACACGACTGGTTTTGAACAGAAGTCTTGCAATTGCGAACATGTATCTACAATTTTACACCGTATTATGCGTTTGAAAAATTTTTCGCTTCATCCTTTTCTTGTTCATAAAGATGGCCCTCATATTTTTTTCGTAAAGATTCAGCACACGAACCAATATTTGATATTGCTGAGAGTGTCTAACTCTTTTTTTCTCTCTATCAAATAGTCCCTCACGCTAATTTCCATACAAAACAATATTCAATATTCTTCGTACTAATCGTTGCGGAAGTCTGTCATGCAAACTCAGCGGTCTCCTTCTTTAATACGTCCACTCAAAGCTCTAAATTTTTATCCCTTTTTCTCTATGTTTATTATTCTCCTCAAATAAAATTCCGCCTAATTTCCAGGTGTTCTATATACACCGATTGAACTGTTACTAAACAACATGCAAAGTGATATAATAAGATAAATCACTTCTATAATGTTATTTGAAGTTGCGAAAAGGCTACTAAAAGGTCAGTTGTATTAAGTTAATTAAATTAGTGATTATAAATTTTATTTAAAAAAAATAATTGCGCTACTTCACACTATTTGCAAGGACAATGTTGCTTTGGAATGTACCTTTATTAACCATTGTTATCGAGCACGATCGATAACATTTTATCATTAGAGACTTAGAGAATGCACCTTTCTATCCAACTAATCGATATGCACTTTTTCCACTCTAGCCCAGGCTTCTACTCCATTCGCTATGTAACACATCTTGTTCTGCTGTACTTATATAAGCTTGTAAATCGAAGATAAAGAAGTCCAACGTTTAACTGGCAATTGGTGCATCGGCCAAATTATCCATCACCATCGAAACTCTCACCTAACAAACTAACCATTTAAAGATGAAGAACACGTTGACATAGGTTTTCTAATGTGCATACATGTACCCGAAAAAATACATTTCCTAATTGAAAAAAGTACGAGTGTCGTCGCATATTCGGCAAAATCGTATCGGTAATTCTTTTTAACGGCATTTCAATATTAGCAAAAGGATGTTTAGCGTTTAGTAGCGTTGTCACTCAATATAAAATCTGTATTAGCTGATCACAAATTCAGGCTTACAGTTTCGATGGAAACAGCGGTGCACATGTTCCATGCTGCACTAAACTTGATATCGTAAATGATAATCTCTCCAAGCGAAAGAAAGATAACATCGCACATTAACATGTAACCACATCGTGAAAATCTATGAAGAAAAGTAAGTTTTTATGCCACAAGTAGCGTAGGTTCTTACCGCATCAACTCTTTTTATAATATAGCATGCTATTGTTCAGTGCTTCGGACATGAAGGAGCTTGAGCGACACGAGTTGGAGCTGTGCGACATGTGAAACGTTCCTCAAAGTCATACTCACCTTTATGATAACATGGCAACAATTAGATGATAATGCAATTAATTATAACGAACTCTCCCATGAAAACATTTTGGTCGATGTCCACGTTAATCCACAGATTACATTACATTTAAATAAATAAAACAACAAAAAAACATAACAAAACTTACAGTGGTTTAGTTTCGATCCGATAATTGCGTATTTTCAGGTGCCTAAAAACCAAACAGGTAGACATCATTGATCGAACCAGTTATCGAAATTTCTGGAGCAATAGGAAGCGTATTCAAAGTATTTCTTATTTTAATTAAAAAATATATATCTGAATTAATCTGTAATATACTATGGTTTAGTTATTGAGGTTATGGAATTTGCACAGCAATAACTGGGAAATATATATTCCAATAATATTTGATTTTGAAACAGCGGTACAGTTCCTACAATTTCAGGGGAGGATTGATGAGGTCTATCGCTCAGTCATGTTGTGCAAGGGATGAACATCACTGTTAAGAGTACCAGATTGTAACACCATTCATCGATGATTCAATCTCGTTTTTGTTGATCTGTCTAGATTTATTTTGTTAAATGAAGGGTACGACCCAGATCAGTGAAGTCTGTATGTTATCGGCAAGGGAAAAAAAAACAATCGAAAAAATGAAAGGGTGAAGATTTTGTCCTTAAAAAATCCTATAAACGAAGTTTCAAATCTATCACTCACGAAGGGAGTTATTTGCTTTTGATATATTTTTTTTCGGAAAAACTAGAACAAATATTGCGTGTTTTGTTTATATGGAACATCATCAGATTCTCTTTGAATAGATTATTAGGAACGCATTGAGCACTAGATCGAATGGAACCGATGAATAATAACCGACTGGATGGTAACCATTTGCATATGAGAGCGGTAACGACTAGACAAAGTATGCAAATGGACATGCAACGACATTGACACGGTGACTTATGGCTGTAAAGTGTGGTTTTTAATCGACCCAGCTCCTTGATATTCCAAATGTCAGATCGATTGAGCGACGTTTGAAAACGGATTCGTAATCAGCATCGAAAACTGATTCAGGTCAATTATTCCCAAGTCATATGTCCACCTTAATTTGGGAGAGTTCTCTTGTAAGACCTTCATTTTGACTAAAACATTTGCTCTTTCAAACATTTGATTTGATCTATGATGACTAATTCAATATGTCATCCTATTGATATGCTGTTGTTTCATGATCACGTTACTTATCGTATTCATTACCTTCAATGTTATTATCCATCATCAAGAAGCCAAGGAATATTGTTAATTAATATCAAGTGTTTTCATTATTTCTTCGTCAAGAAATGTTAGTTACTCATCTAGGAATCAAGGAATATTGATATTTATCATCAAGGAATATTGCTAATTGTTGTCATTTTTTCCCTCCTGTTCTCAGTGCTCCCCCAATATCACCCTTATTACCCGTATCATTAATTTTATTACTTCATATGTACCGTTGCGTGCTCGACACGTAGATAAATATAAATATATAACATCGCAATTGCTCATATATTATACAAAGCACGAATGTTGCGAAAAGAAAGGAAAATCAGAGAACTCTCCTCGTTTTACACGCCCTCTCCCCACTAATTTCTATTCTTTTCTGATTTTTGAACAGAATATTTATTGAGACAATGCAAAATTCATTCGTATCACGCGAATATTATCACATGAACAATTTTTTCGCCGTCATGTACAATAAAGTATCATCATCCTGTTGATTAAAATGATCGATTGCTGACATATCTCCAACTAATCTTCCTAATATGATATTTTTGCAATCCGGGGATGAACCTTTGCATTGATCCTGAAAAAATTCTTATTGGAAAGCTAACAATTTTTAACTCTTCTGCGTATTTATTTCCTTAATTTCTAATTCAGATTACCTCAATAAGATCATCATTGATAGTAAAGTAAATGACGATTGTATTTTCACATTTACAACTCCATGCCATTAATCTGATTCTACAAATAATTTGCATAATGCGCTCATAATACTTTATCAATACTTACCCGTGCGATGGTGCTAAATCGTTCGTCTCATTTGTAAGCAATCCAAAATCATCCACGTCTTCCACTGATTTTACAAATACAGCTCCAATCTTGGGCATAAGCAAAACTTCACTACAAGAAAAAAGGAAAATATATAATTTTAGAATAGAACAAGAAATATCCTATGTATGCTTTCCTTTCCTTTTCTACATGATATATCTAGAGGCTGAAGACATAAGTATCGCTCGTTTTTCAAAAAAAAATATTTTCAGAAAATTTTAGCAGATTCTAGTAATATGTATTATGATACATATTTTCTACATTCCCACCGCTGACTCTGCCATCTACGCGATAGTGTTTATGGATCCGAGCGGTTTCTTGAAATATTTGCCTAGTACAGTCTGGATATTCGCCTGGTCTTTGACGCTCCGTTCATTTAGGAAGTGATGGAGCGCCGATAAAAGGTGATAATCAAAGCGCGCAAGGTCAGTTGAGTACGGAATGTCTGGGAGGACAGTCCAGCTTTATCATGCTAGCTCAACGTTGATCGTTCGAGCGGAATGGGGGCGTTCGTTGTAATTTTGGTTGTACATATAATAGGTCCGAGTGATTGATTATTGAGCGTATAAAAATCACAAATCAAAATCATAAAAATCACGACTAAGCGTTGTTGAATGTTTGGGTTGTTTCAAGCCTGACAATGAGAGGAAAAGAGTATCACAATCACGTTGTGACTTTGACACCGGGCGACATGGTCGCGAACCGAATCGAACAAAAAAACAACAGGATCTAGTTATCCCCTCTATACAGGATGGAGGCAGGGCCAAAATACACAAAACGATTGCTTCAGAGAAATCGTACCGTGAAACCAATCCACGTTAGTGGTCTAAAAGGAACTTGGCCAGAAATGATTATATCATGTATGATTGTATTTTATCCAAGAGTCACGAGTGGTTTGATCGCTACATTTTCCCGATTTTGTGTTTACACAAAACACAAGAAATGTCGGCACTTCTTCGGTTTCTGGCCACCCCCCCCCCCTCAGACCCCCCCTCCTCTCTCCTCTCGAAATCATTTTGAGTAGTAACTGACCCTCTTCTCGGTTGTGGTAAAACCAACCACATCATGATTGATAGATTGATGAAATGAAAGTTTTTTCTCCTCTTTTCCCATACTCTCTCGTCCTAATCTAATTTAATTTTCATATCACCCCCATTCCCCTATAAAAGCATTCGATTCCTTCTCTCCGGTTCAGTCCAGAGCTCTCCCATCTTGAGGAGAGCTCGGGGAGCATTTCGCCCCCGTGGACATCGTCCTCCCAGTGAGGACGACCGCTCCATTCGATCGAAAAGATCGAAATGGGGATAGGGGGGTAGAGGGGGGTGGCCAGAAACCGAAGAAGTTCCGAAATGTCATAAAATTGATGCTGTAGAGCTGTAGAGCTTTGTCGGACTAATCTACCCGCTCCATTCTGAAGGAATACTTCGCGGCATGCAGTTATTTTGGAAAAAAAAGACGAGATATCCAAAGATAAAACTTTTGTGTACATATAATTTTATGCTTTTTTGTGCCCTGGACGGAGGCTGACAACTAGAGATTCGGGGGTTGCGAGCCCGCAGTGCGGTGTAAAATCATTGAGGGCCTGGAATGGCACTGCTGGCTCGCAATGACTACTTTATTCCTACCCTACTTTTTTGCGATAGATCGTTCTTCTCTGTTAACGAAGGAAAGTGAAGAGAACAGAGATAAACGACCGATCACAAAAAGTAGCAGGGTAGGAATGAAGTAGTCATTGCGGGCCCGCATTGACTACTACAGGCCCCCTCCCTTCTCTCCAAGTTTGCAATGATTATAGACCGCTCTGCGGGCCCGTAATGCATTGTGCGTTATCTCTACTGACAACGTTGCAAAAACGAGGGGAATATAGTTGACACGAAAAAAACGAGCGTAACTTATTTCTTCACCTTGCATGTAGAGAGGAAACTTTGATTCTCACAAGGGAATGGTCTCAATTCGGCCTGGCGTTATGAGATGTCAATAGTGTGACTAGAATCAGTTGTAGATGCTGATCGCAAATCCGTTTTTTTAGACAGTGTCTAATCGACCGGAGCTTCGAGAAAATCGATATTGAAATTCGGCTTTCTGGCCTGGCATGTCGATTCGACAGTTCATTTGGTATTCTACACTACACTATGCCGATGGGTTCGTTAACTCATCTATCAACCATCGAGACAACGACCTGCTTTCCTATTTTCTTTTCTGGTTTTCATAATCACAGCAAAATATTTCATCTTTTGACAAGAAAAAAATCAGCAAAAGAACTGCTTCAAAGGGGATCCACTTCTTATCACAATAGACTTAGTTAAATACCTTAAAATTCCGACCCTTGAATATAGGAGAGCTATTTACGATATTCAATTCATACATAGCATTATGCACTAATTAAACCTGTTTGATTCAACCAATCTTTTCACTGTTCATCCTTCTAGATATTGTCGTTTATCGCACCCATTGCTTATTGTTCTCCCTTATAAGATTTCTTCAACTCATACCACATGTGCTTCTAGATGTATTGACACTTGGAATAAACTATCCCCTGAATTAGTTCTCTCCCCACAAATAACCTTCCGTGCAGGGTTACCAAATCTCCCTCCTAATCTCATCATTAAAGTTTCTCTAATTCGTCCCTGAACCCCTTCCTTTGAAAACTGCCACCGAGCCCAATCCGAAATCGCTTATAAGCGACGTAAATCCATCTCCCCTCTTCCCTCTGTTATTAATGTGATTATGAACATTTATATTTGATGTTATAAATAAATAAATAAATAAAGGGGATCGAACCAGTGGCAATCAAAAGTGAACGTGGACACCTTATCCACTACACTATGTGGTCGTTGTCTTGAGAGTTGATAGATGTTTCAACGAACCCTTCGGGATATTTTAGTGCAGGAGATCACGCGAACTTTCGAATCGACCAACCAGTCCAGAAAGCCAAATTTCAGTATCGATTTTCTCGAAGCTCAGGTCGATTAGGCACTGTCTAAAACAGATTTGCGATCATATATAACTAATTTTAGACATACTATCCATATCTCATAAAGTCAGGCCGAATTGAGGCCATTCCCTTGTCAGGCAGAGAAAAGATTTAGCTAAAATTTCAGCAACTTTTCCTTCAATTTGCCGGTTCATGAACACTCCATTAGTGTTCCGTCCATTCATATTTTCTTATAAAGTAATAAAATATCTCTTACTGTCGATTGCGAAATCCCCCATCACACACTTTGCAAAAAAGGCTGACATGCATACAGCATAGATCGATGAACAGTTCGAATTTAGCTTGTCCTATCAATTCGTTTGCAATATCATAAAAATTGAGAAGAACCTGAAATGCAACTCATTTTTCTGTATTATCGTTCATTTTCAAAAAATGTAAGTTTCATGGTTTTGTGAGACCTGTGGACGTCGTTCGTAGAATGGCTTTCCTATCGTATTACTTATGAGTACTTTCATCATATCGTAATTGATCGCTTTAACCTTTGCCATATCACATGCGCTTTCCATTACATTATGCACATCCTTTATCTTTTCTGCTGCAAAGTTCTGAAATATTCGGTTTCGCTCATTTTAACCAATCGAAACTCACAGCCAACTTCAAGAAATTATATTTGTGAGCAAAAACGAGAACCGAAGATGGATCGTCACTGAAAGCGTATTGCGAAATAGTCAACAAAAGTGAGGTTTACTATATCATGACGCCATATGGAACTTTCAGTCTTTTGTATTTGTTTAGTGCACTCATGAGAAATATGTAGAATGATAGGAAAATGAAGTCTTCGCATTTGTCTTTGATGTATGGGACATCGAATCGATGGGCCACGTTAAGTACACCACTGAGAGAAGACTCTTAAAACAGAGTAATTAACGAAGGGATTTTATTTAGTTAGTACTACCATCAATGATTTTCTTCTTTGTAACGATATTTAAGAACTGCTTCATATCATTTGTGGCTACATCGACAAATGTCGTCTGAACTATTAATGTTTAGTGTCATGCAATTAAAACACGAAACTATGATTACTTCGACATCTGATTCTTGTTCTCTGTGGAATAACGAATTTTTGAAGCGAGTAGAATTAAGTGAGAGAATCTAAAAGAATCGTGGTAAAATATTCCAAAAGAGTCAGCAGCGCTCCATTCATTATGAGTGATCTTGCAAAAGCCGTTTCGTATCTTTTTGCTATTTTAGAAATTGAAGTTGTCCCTCGAACCTCTGCTGGAATAAATAGTCGAGAATCATTGAATCGAACTTGTCTAGTAACAATATCGAAAGGTTCGTTGAATCCACGATATCTAAAACATTTTTGTTTTTTCAATATTTTTATTGATTTTTCTCTCACAAAATGTTTTTCTCCATTTTAATACCACATTTAGACTGTATTTTTTCCATTTCGTGAGTGATATTCGACGAGATAATATGTTCTTTTCTATTGATATCTGAAAGGAGAAAATGAGCAAACAAAATGAACAATGTTAATATTTAGGTCAAAAGGATCTCAGATTTTCAATCATTTCATTATCAAATGTGATTTCATGGGCTGTTTTTTTATCCTTTTCCTTTATTTCGAATCTTGCAGTGAACAACTTTCAACACTCATTCACATCAAAATCATCCTTCGTCTTCATAATTATTGAAATGCGTATTTACAAATACCATTGGAAGTTGGGAATAGTTCAATGACAAAATCCACGATTCCTTGATCGATGAAGGGATTTAATCGGATACGATGATCTCGAGTACTTTGAACTACAAAATCTGTATCAAGCAGAGCCTGAATAAGAAGATTATATTGAAAAATTAATTTGTTAATACTTACATCTGACGTTGTTTTCATCGAAAATTTCACTTTGAACAAACGACAAAGATGGTATTCTTCAGGAGAAGGAATTGAAAGAATTAGCTCATTATCTTCATTAATTATGATAGGGGACCTATGAAAGTAGGGCCTCGATAAAATCTAAATTTATCACTCACAGAATGTAAATTTTATTGAAAATTTCGAATTGAATCTGTAAATCTCCTTTGGACAAATAAGAGTATTGGTCTGTTTGAGCGAATTCATAACTCTCTGTGATAAGAGATATTGTGTCAGCTGTTTCGATGTCGGATAAATCATCCATCTAAAATAAGATTAATTCAAATAACAAGAAAAGATAAATTTGAAGAACTGACCGTTCTTCCTAGGACTAATAAGTAGAAATGATATGAAAAGTAAATTCATCGAATAATTCAAGCAAGGAATTGTAATGTGCATTCTAAAATACGATTTCAACATGTAATTTTAATTGTAAGGTGTTTTGAGTACATAGATTTGTGGGCTTTTCCTTTGGAGGTTCCCTCCCAAATTTTTCGTGTGAACTTTCCTTGATAAAATAGTTCTGACATGTAACACAATTCTGAAATTCAATAATCAAAACATTAAGAAAAAGCTACGAGTAGATTGAGATTATCGATCAGATGGCACTCTCTCACATCGAGATTCCAAGACATATAAGAGAGCCTGTCTGAGGAAACTCACATATCGGTGTTGGACCTTGTGAATTCTGTCCCAGCCCTGCTCGCTATAGCTATCGCTATTCTGTCCCAGCCGTGCTCGCTGTTGTGTGTTATAATTTAAAGTAAAATACATTTAAAAACAAACTAAATCAAACTTATAAGCGATGCCCAGTGTAGAGCCGTGAAAAAGACCGCGCCTACAGTATGACAAGTGCACCAAAATACGATCGTGAAGTGATTTTTTCCGAGTTTCTGACGTATTTTGCTATCGTATCCAAATTTCCCCTATTTTATTTGCCTTCATATTTTAATATAAGGTTAGTTACTAAATGTATAACGATTTAAGCTAATTTAATTTTTTTAATTCTAGAGAACCGTCACATAGTAATCAACGTTCAAAAGTTTATTTTCATAACAACTCGATTCCTCGAAGTCCTGATTAAAAAGTTGTCTAAGTAAAAGTTGCTTGTATTCGAACGAGGAATCGATTTGTACCACTCCCGAATCGATCGGATGCTTGGGACACAGTATTCTGGTTCAAGCCATTTTGTTTCCATAGCAAGACAAGCGAAAGACGATTGCATTTGAGAGAGTTTCTATGTTGAGCGGTCGTTTTTGCTTTCACAGTCTATAGAACATTGTGGGGAGCCGAAATAATTGTTTTGACCTACCGAACATTTTCGCCTACAGTAACCTTCAGATGCAAAATCAAACTTTCTCATATGTGTGGCTGAGGTCGCCTGGTAGTGCACTATTTTATTCCACATTAAACAAAAAAATTATTTTTCGCTATGTCACCTCCCCCGGTCAGAATGTCAATTCCGTCAGACAGGCTCTCATAATAATGCCAATAATGATATGCCAAGACAAAGGAAGAGCAAATTCTTAAATAACTACTCTGGTATTTCAAAACTTAGAATCGATCCTTCTTATTTAATTTTTGATTTGTTGAACAATTTTAAATGGTAATATTTATTCAACAATACAATGGCATTTCACAATCGCCATTTGTATCTGTGGCCGTATGCAAGAACCGTTTTCCGGGAAAATGTGACGTCATTAGCGTAGGCGGAGGCGTTTTCCAAAAATCCTCCGCCTACGCTAATGACGTCACATTTTCCCGGAAAACGGTTTTCCTGTTGTTCTTGCATACTGCCACTGGATTCATTCTACTTTTACGGATCCCAGGACGCCTTGAGAACTTTTTGCAAGTAGTAGTCCTTCTTTATTTTCGCGCGGGAATCTACGACGACAAGGTGAGTCACACCCACGAGAGACCGAGGTGACTTCCCGCAGCGATTAGGGTGGGCTACGGTAGTGCTTTATTTATTGATTGTCTGCTCTTCAGTCGTACACGGACCTAGACGTGAGATTCCTACTTGCCGTTTCGCTACATTATCCTACCGTAGTCATATGACATGATCTCAAGCATTCCGTGTGCACTGCTATTTATCTTTGTGCTGTGTACTTTCTCTAGCACTGGCTAGATTAATAATTTGAAATGATCAATAATCGATCAATTATATTAATAAACATTTGTCAATCTCTTTGCTTGTTCTGGCGTGGTTCTGGGCAAATCTTCATTGGCCGCCTCTTCAGGCTTCTCCTTTCTCCCAAACGAACACGGCGCTGCTCGAATACATCGTCGTCGGCTTTGCATTGAACCTCGTTAGCCGTCTGAGCGGTTATCAAGAATCAAAGATCAGAAAGGGCAAAATCATAAGATTACAGATCACAAAAGTTATCGAACTATAATAAATAATAATATAATATATTTATCTTCTCTATTCGGATCAAAAACGAGAAGATATATCAAGGTATATCAACTGATTGAAAACAATAAGGAAGAGACAAACTGCAAAACACTTAACCACAGTTTTTAGAGTATTACAAAAGACTAGGGTTTACTTCTTACTAAGTTACTATGTTACCAAGTTACTGATTTACTTTTCCTACGGTGAGGAATAAAAGTATACCAGATTCAAAAGTACTGATTGAACTTTTAAACAATAAGGGTTGGTAGAGTACGTGTCGCATCCGCGACGCGAGTCACAATACACCAAACCATATTGACTTACCGTAAACCTTGTCAACATTAACCTTATTTTTGTATTGTAACTAATATTTTATTTCAGCAAAAATAAGAGAGAATTTTGATTTTATTGTACACATACCTCATGCGAATAATTTTTCTTGTTGATAACTTTATTTTCTAATCAATACAAGTTTATGTCTAAATTGTGATTGGATACTTAAAGAGCGACGAAAAAAATATATAGATGAGTATAGAGGGGGTGAGGAGGGAGATTAGACTACCGTTAACATTCAAACGCTTCTACATTATACGTTGTAATGTAATAGGTAAAACGAGGACATAGGAAATACTGGAATGAAAAGGAAACAGGACTAAGGATGAGAGGATAGAAGAACATGAATACAATAGTTTTTAGAAAACATTAATTCGACAACCATGAAAAGTCAACGCTTCTACAATACACCATATCATAATACAACGGTAACTACAGTAAACAATAGTTTCATTGTGAAATTTGTTAGAAATGAATTCTTTCTTTCTTTCTTTCTTTCTTTATTTCCATCAAAACAAATGAGCGAGAGATCAGATATACAATTAATACAGGTTTTGATGGAGGTCCGTCGCGTTATTAGCGAATCGGTTGGTTGATAATACTATATGATTTTATTATTATATGATTAATAACTGGGTTAGAGAGTAGGATTGGAGTAGGGGATTAAAAAAAGATGAACTATTTAATAATTATGAAAAGGGATCAATTGTAACTAATATAATCTATGTTTGAGGATGAGAATTATAATATTGAAGAATTCCAGGAACCATTTAGATATCAGGATGGGTGAAGTCGGCAAAGTCCGTGATTTCATGTGGGAAGACACTTCCATCTAAAAAAGGATTTTAAGAATGTTATGAGAAGGAATGAGAACAGACTGTACTCACCGATAATCTTTCTGAATTGAAGTTTTCCATGGAGATCAGGTTGATTACGAAAGAATCTTCTGAGCACGCCAACGCGGTTATGGCGTCCGTTCAAGAAGTTTTCCAGTGTGCTCTGCAGAGCTCTGCGATTACCTTCAGGAGTTCGATGCTTTCGATGCGGAATAGCACATTGATCGTGTTGGTATGGATCGTGAGAGTTCCAGCGTCGAGATCAACGTTATCATTGGGAAGCATAGGCATTTCCGTGGTTGAGGAAGTGGGCGTAGTCACTCTGATGGAGAAGGGCTCGTTCTCAATATGCTTGAACACATAACGATATAGTGCGATGGTCCCCCCCCCTTATGTCTCTGCAATAGGTAACAGTTGAATTCATTAAAATATTTTAAATAATTGATTCCTAATAAATTTAAAAAAAATAATAACATTGAGAAATATTGTTATTGAACTTAACTCTTCTTTGAAATTTTAAAATTATTTTTTTTAAAATTGAAAAATTTAAAGCATGCTCATCTTTATCAGAAATAACACCATAACATTGTAATCAGAGTGAAAAAGAAAAAATTGTGAAATAAGTTAGGACCCATTTTGGACATCTCTAGGCATGCCCTCCCTCCTGTTATTTGCTACGAAGTGAAGCTCTGTTCTGAGACATTTTCATAGCATCTGATTGTTTAGAGCGATAGAGCTCGAAAAAAGAGCGGGGTCACTCTTGTGACACTTTTTCGGTAAAGCGCACCAGAAGCGAGAAATTCGTGCACAAAGTTGGGACTTCACCTTACCGAACCGGTGTATTGAGCCCCAAATTGAAAATTGCATAATGAGACTTTGGGGGGTGGTAGAACATGCCTAGAGATGACCAAAAATGGTCCTAACTCATTTCACCATTTTTGCTTCATTCCGAAGAATAGCCATTTTATTTTATCTCAATTCTCTCGTGACTGGCGTGATATGGGTACAGAAAGATGGTGATTTTTCAAATAATTAGAGAATTCTCAATATTTCATATTTATGTATTCCAAAAATTTAATTATAGATTATGTAATTCATAAATAAAAAAAATCAACGATCAATTTGTATTGTAAAATTTTAAAGATCAAAGTTCATAATAAGGTGAGAAAATCAAAACAATACTTTTACTAAAATTATTTTAATCACGGTTCACCACTTTTTATTTATTTTTTTTCGTTTCGATAGAACATTCTTTCATTTCATTAATATTAAATCGCATCACAAATATAGGCTGTGGCTTGGTATTTGGCGATATAGGCGACTGAAGAGATAAAGAGTGTATTATAGATATAAATATAGAACATAATCAAACGAGCGACGAATGGTGAAAGTAATAATAAGAGATCGGAAATGAATAAAAAACCATCGATTTTTGGGTGGGAAAACATATACGACAGTTATACATGGAGCGTTTGAATGAGATTCTATATTCTACTTGTCTATTGGGGAGTGGGAGTCAGGGTTGCAGATGTCAACCTTCTCTACCTTCATCGGACATGTGAGAAAGTTAGACGATACAGAGAATGAAATGGGAAGAGTCTCGTTAGATGGGGGGGGGGGCACCCCTCCCCAATTAGCTTCGTTCATGGTTTGCACCCTTTGCGTCGTCCAATGACCTTACCGTGTTGTACACTAGTCTTCATGGATGCAACTGTGTTTATTGGACAACCTATAAGGTCCAAAGAACTTAAAAATCATGCAAATGTACTCAGTACTATTCAGATGACTTCGGCCATAGGTTAACCTCTACTCAATGGGGCGGTCCATCTTCAATAGAACACTAATTGAATAGAATATCAAAAAGTCTATTATGATAGTTGAAAAGCATGCAAAATAATGTCATATGCCAAAGGTTACGCGTGTCTATCCAGAATAGCACCATTGAATGTTCAATATCCAATATCCAAGAGTGCTTCTACGCTCTTCTATGTATGTTTCTATGAGGCTTACCAAGAAATGAGTTCGAAGCGCTCTGGAATATTGGGCATTTAATATTCATTCAACGTTAAGACTGACCTTGTTCTTTTTGTTATAGTGTGTCGTTGTGGCATGCTTCAAATTTACTTTAGTATTTATATGTTATCTGATTCTGAAACGAAATTCACGCTAAAAACGTAATTTTTTTTAATATTTCCAAATCATTATGATTTATTGTTAGAAATATTAATTTTGACCACAAAGTTTTACTTTGTTTTTATTCACTAAGTTCTCATATTTTGTTTTCTCTGTCCCCTTGACTGTGATTGATTGATTGCGTTTACGAACGCCTGTCAGTCTGTCGCCACTTCAATTTCCTCGTCCTAAGTTTTTCCGCCCAGTCATCACAATTGACCTTCCGTCAACGAGATCTTATTCCAAATTCAATCAGTAGTAAGTATAGACTACAATAAATCAATAGATAGTTTATGTATTTATTTGTGTAAATTTTTTAAAAATTAGACATACCGTCCTGTGGATCACTAATGCGTTGTTAGATTTTCGGTAAGAGAAAGGGATGTGCACGTGCGCACGTGCCGAAAATGTAACACCGCATAACGAAAACACGGTCTCAAATTCTGTGATCGCACTTTTGTTGTCGCATGGGAGGTCCTACGGTTCAGAGCATGAATCAGTCAACTAAATGAAGAGAATTTCTTACTTAAGATCATTGATGACTAATGATTATTTTGTGAACTTGTTGTTGCTAGTCTATGCTTGTTCATCTGTTTGTTCGTTTTGCTTAAATTACGCCACATGATTGCGAATAGCAACATGAACATCTCCTCCGGTATTCTACGACATTTGAAGCTTTCTCAACTACAACGCTCTCTCGCTTGGCACAACTCAAATCGATTTGCATATAATCAGAACAATTTTAGAAGGAGCCAGGGTTAAATTAGGCTCTAAAATCACTCTGATTAGCTTCAATAAACGCTCTGATTTGATTTTAAAAAAATTTCTGTGAAAGAATACTGTCCTTTTAGTTAAATCATACATATTTATAGATATGAAAGAATGAGTTTGTGAAGAAACTTTTATGAACGTCGCAGGAAACAATGATTAACCATGAAACATCGCTGCAGATCCGGTGCCCCCCTAGTTGATCTATAATAGATGAAGTGTTTAAATTCGAATGCTAAATTCATGGTGCAATCAGTGTTCCTACTCCAATAATCTCTTCAGTTGACGCATGAAGCTCATTCTGGAATGCACAGAAGGATTTTGTACTAATTACTAATGAACCATATTTATGTCCGAGACGCGCACGATTCGGAATAGTCCATCCTTCGATATTCATTAAATATATGTTTCATCGATGATCATCAATATTATTATTTCTCCAAAGTCGCGGTTGACTCTCGGATACTCAGTAATAATGCCACTCTTATGAGAAACAAGGGATCGTTTTTGTTTTGTGATCGGTATCGGATTTCGGATATGAGGAGGAGAAAGAGGAGTAGAAGAAAGTGTGAGGATGACGAACGTTGGACTGATGAAGAGAAGAGATAGAGAGGTAGAGGGAGGGGGAAGGAGAGGTAGAGGGAGGGGGAAGGAGAGGTAGAGGGAGAAGTAGAGAGAGGTAGAGGTAGAGGTAGAGAGAGAGGTAGGGGTAGAGGTAGAGGGAGAGATAGAGGTAGAGGTAGAGGTAGAGAGAGAGGTAGGGGTAGAGGTAGAGAGAGAGGTAGAGGTAGAGGTAGAGGAAGAGAGAGAGGGGGAGGGAGAGATTTCCCGAGGCCTTTGTGTTCCGTGTGTTTTGTCTTATTGTTCGGACTCTTCACCCAAATCTTAGGATGGATCATCCCCTTTTATGTTTCATTATATTTCATCGCACCCATAAGTTTTGTTCGATGTTGGAAAGTAGAAAAGAAGAATATGGATGACTCTCCTCATTTTCCATGCTCGTTTTTCTTATCTTTTCGTCACTTTTGCACGACATTTCTACATTCTCTCTGTTATAGCCACACAAATTCCTTTTTTTCGTTAAGCATACTTATTTTGTTGTTCTTATCACGCACAGCTGGAGGCATCCTTTCTACGTACTGTTGAAAAGTCACGAAAACATTAAGAACGATTTTTGCACTGATCTTTTCTTCCGCATTTTCCGATTTGAACGAAGATCTCATTTTAGAATTAGAATAAATATCGCATTCAGCATGTTTTCACATTTTCTTGACGAAAATAGTCTTCCTCTAATGGCTTTTTTTTGAAAATGAGTTCACATGTAACTTCCCTATTCAGTCATTAAGTCTGAACAAAACCTGTGAATGGTGTCCTTTCGCCCCTTCTCGACCAGTAAATGTCGTGTAGACTTGATGTAATTGGAATGATTTTGGAAGATTAAAGTAATGAGAGAGTGAGGAAACAGAGGTGTAGAGTGAGATAAAAGAAGTAGAGGTAGAGGGAGTAGGAGAGGAATGAGAGATGGAGGTGGAGATGGAGAGGTGAGTGAAGAAGTAGGGAAGAGGAAGAGGTATAGAGAGAGAGGGAGAGGTAGAGATTTCCCGGGGCCTTTGTGTTCCGTTTTTTTTGTCTTATTGTTCGGACTCTTCAGCCAAAACTCATGGTGGATCATCCCCTTTTATGTTTCATATGCATCGCTCACTTAAGTTTTGTTCGATGTTGGAAAGTAGAAAAGAAAAATACGGACAACTCTACTCATTTTCCATGCTCTCTCGCGTGTTTTTCTTATCTTTTCGTCACTTTTGCACGACACTTCTACAGTAATATACCAAATAATCTATCTGTCATTGAATCACTCACACTCTCTCTTTCCTTTCAAACTTTCTTCTTCAATATTTCTTACCACAGACAGCTGGAGGCATCCTTTCTATGTGTTGTTGAAAAGTCACAGAAATTATAAGAACGAGAGTTGTACAAATCTTTTTTTTCCAGCTCTCCGTTTGACCTTTAGATTTAGAATGATATTGGCAGTGATCATGTTTTCATATTTTATTCACGAAAATAATCCTTCTCTAATGGTTTCCTCGTTGAAAACGAATTTTCGCGTAACTTCCCCATTCGGTCATTAAAGGGAGAGTGACAATACTCAATCGCATCTTCATCGCGCACACTATTTCTCTGTTCTCTAACAATGAGAGAGCGTAGACCATTGAAGAGACCGTTGATAGAGGTGACTTCGTCTTTACGACGGGACAAAACCTGTGAATGGCGCCCTTCTCTTCTCGACCCGTAAAAGTCGTGTAGACTTGATGTAATTGGAATGATTTTGGTTGATTAAAGTAACGGGAGAGCGAGGAAAGGGAGGCGTAGAGGGAGATAAAAGACGTAGAGGTAGAGGTAGAAGGAGAGGCAACTGGAGAGGGAGAGGTAAGTTAAGAAGTAGGGAAGAGGGAGAGGTAGAGCAAGGTGAGGTAAGAACGACATCCGCTGCAAGAGGGATGTAGTATTCATTGTTGTAGTGCAACAATTTGTCGCCCTTCATCCATTCACTCCTATTCTAATCTCTCGTTCTGTGCCCTTCTGAATTGGGACACCTGGGGAGAGAAGCGGAGAAAGAGGAGAAGAAAGAGGGAGAGGTAGAGGGAGAGGTAAGGAGGCCGAGAGGGAGAGAGAGGGAGATTTGGAAAAGGAGAATGAGAGGCAGTAGTAGACTTCGTCTGAAATAGTTACCGAAATAGTTACCTTGAGTTACCGAAATCTTTTATTGTTGTCCACATGCTCAATTTTCATTCATCACTTATACAATCTTTTTTAAAACCGTTCGAAGCTTTTCTTGTATAAGATCCCCGATTTTCCACCCATATTCCTTTTCTTTTACTGATTGTGAGTAGTCGTTGGCCGCTTCTCGTTAAATCATTTATGTATTTAGACATCTCAAGGAATTCATTTTATATCGTTACAGTCTGTTGTTACATCTCGTCTATCGTCCGCCGTGGCCGCGGACTTACTGTGATTAGCGTCGACGCGAATTCAATCTCTATTCCTTACTGTCTGTCCGTAACGTTTGAACGTGGCATTAGATAGAGCCACGTCGAAATGGTTTTCAGGAACAATCCAATTATTCTTGGCTCGGCTGAAACCTAAACATAATTAGCTAGATTGTTTTGCTTGTCTGAAACCGCTGGTTCTGACCATCGTCTTAATTCGTTCCCTTACAATTATACATGGTCTTTGAGACATAGCAATATCGGGTAGCACTTATTTTGAATTGCTTAAAAGACCGAATATTATATATATTTTATCTACGCCCGAGAGCGCAACGAGAAACAATTAGAAAATACGAGTGAAACATAATACATGATGATAATGACTCTCATAAATACTATGGTGAATAAAAGGGGGTGGGGGGGGGGTGCATAAGGTAAGAAATATATAGAGATCAATCAATCAGGCAAACTGGGCTCATCTTGTCATCGTCTGGTCTTTCTCTCATGGTGGGAGTGAGAGTAGGAGGAATTAACCGAGGAAGAGGACTCGGTGACCAGGTTGACTCTGCTCCGAGAACCAGATGCTAGATTGCTAATGGGTATGGGTGGTGCTGAATTAAAGAGATATTCTAGAGGGAGAAGGGGATGAATGCTATGACAAGGGGATAAATATAGATGTGCAACTATTAATGAAGATATTGATACAATTATCGATAAACGGTAAACTTGGACAAATCTAATTGTGATAATCTATTTTTGTATACATTTAAACTAGGTGAGCAATGTACATGAGATGGCAATTCACTTAATAATCTAGCTACTCTTCTAGAAAAACAATTGAATCGTGGAGTTGATCTAGTGAACTCTACATGTATTCCGAAAGTATGTGATCTATCTCTGAGGGGTCTAAATGTAAAGAATCTATTTCTATCTAGAACTGTATCGCCATTCATAATCCTACGGGCGAAAACTAAGTCAGTGATGACTCTCCTCTCATAAAGCGCTTGAAGACCAAGAATAGACAGACGATTTGAGTAGGAAGGAAGACCAAGAGGATAAGAAGGAGATGGATAGCAACGATAGAATAGAATTCGAGTGAATTGTTCTTGGACCTTCTCTATTTTCTGACTATCTTTCTTAGTATAGGGGTTCCAGAAAGGAGAAGCGAAATCAAGATGAGGAAGAACATAAGTACGGTAACATTTGACTAGAATATCAGGATTATTGACAGAAACGGCACGGAGCATTGTGAATAAGGCAGTTTTGGCTTTACAAGTACGGTCATCAATCGAGGCATTTCTGAGGAGAGAGGGGACAATTTGGACGCCTAGATCACGTTGAGGGGATTGACTATTGAGAATGATATTATTGATTGAATAGGATGGAGGAGATGAACCAATATGAAGATGAGTGCATTTAGATTCAGAGAGAGAGAGCTGGTTAACAATGGTCCAAGAATGAATACAATTCAAAGCATTTTGTAATTGAGAAACCTTAGATTGGGAAGTATCAGGCGAATAAGAAATGTACAATTTGATATCATCTGCATATGATTTGATGTGTACATCGGGAAATTGAGAGATAATATGGGTGATATCAGAAATATATAAATTAAATAGAATGGGCCCTAGTACAGATCCTTGTGGAACACCAGAGAGAACAGGGAAAGAGTCGGAAAGACAACCATCAAGTCGGACAGAAAAGTGTCTATCAGAAAGGAATGATGTAATCCATTGTAAGAGATTACCATGAATACCATAATGTGTGCATTTGGAAATCAATTTAGAGAAAGGAACAGTATCAAAGGCACGTGAAAAATCTAGAAAGATGACATCTGTGTGTTGTTTTCGGGAATGAGCAAGAGACCAATCATTCTCACAATCAATAATGTTTGTGAGGACAGAAGCACCGGGACGATAACCATGCTGATAGGGTGGAATAATGTCAAAACGGAACAAGTAAGGAGCAAGTTTTTCCTTGACAAGTCTTTCCATTGTTTTAGAAGCAGGTGAGAGAATGGAGATGGGACGATAGGAGTCTGGGAGTTTGTGATCCTTACCGGGTTTGGGTATTGGAGTAATTAAAGAATGTTTCCAAAGAGAGGGAACAGTGCTGGATAACATACTTATGTTGAAAATATCACATAATGGGAGTGAAAGAGCAAATGCACATTTTCTAAATATAATCTGAGGAATGTTATCATAACCAGTGGTACATGAAGGAGAGAGCTTTTTAAGGGCTTTGTGGACTTCGTGTGGCAAGAATGAAACATTTGATAGGAAAGGAGGAAAAGGATGAGTGGGAATGGAAATAGGGACACCATTATCAAGAGTGAAATGGGATGAGAAACGTGAAGCTAATAAGTTGGAAATAGCCATAAGTTGGAAATAGCCATAAGTTGGAAATAGCATAGGCGAAAAGTTATGCTTTTTTCCCTAACTATTTAATCGTCAGCGATCCATTCCTACAAGATCTCCTGTAGCACATTGGTTTGTCTCCTGAATACCGCTAAAAAGAGTTCGAACCCAATGGTTAGAAATATTTGGCAAATTATTATTATTATTATTATTTTTAAAAAAATGTTCATGACCATGAACGCCGATGAAATGCTGTGTCGAAGGTCCCGCTGCCGCGCAAACTCTCGTTTCTAAAAATCCCTCCGAACAGTTTGAATTCTTGCGATACTATATACTTGGCATGAATATTTTATTGTAGGTGAATGCGCTCCAATAAATCTTTAATAAAAGTAAAACGAGGATCACTGAATGTGAACAAAGTGCCAGAATCACAGCGAAAAATTGTCTTGAAATCCAACATTCTTACTTCACAAACTACCTAGCCATTGCGCTGTTTCGAATGATGATATCATAATATGATTCTAGTTGTGAACATAGTCCTTCCTTGAACGTTTCTTTCAGATATTTCTGTTGTGCATGTTATTCAATTCCATTAGTAACTCATTTTTTTAGAATCGTGCTCTCTCTTGTCTATGAGTTGTTTAACCTACCCAGGAATGTTGACTACTCTGCCGAATGAAAACATTTTATGGCCACATCCACTTTTCATTGTTTTCCCTCGTCTTTTTGGAATCTTAAGCTCATCGTTGAAGTTATATCTAGTGATAACTCAACATCACAGCTCAACATCCATATCCTAGCACACCAATTAGAGTAAAAGTAATGAGAGAATGTTTTTGAAGTAGGTTGTATTCTAAGAGAAATTATTCAATGACTAGTGTATAATACATTCGATCCAGTGTTTCGGCCCTGGTCCCCCCCCCCAATGTGTGAAGTTGATAGCGATTGACTGGTTGATTGATTGATATCTACTGATTTGCTTTGTACCTTATAGATAGAATTATATAGGAAAACTTAGGCGCTACATTGCTATAATACTGGTCCACTGATATTATATTTAAAAAATATGTTTCATCTTGCTTTTATATATCGATGGTCAGTGATCATTATGATAAGTTTGAGAGAAGATCCGAAACTATCATAAACATCTTTTTTAATGTAACAGTCAAAGATGGTCTCGGGGGCGTTTCACTTACTATGAGGTGATTATTACCCATAGAGGCTCTATATCCACTGTTGGGTTAGGGATTTTTAAATAGAACTGTATAAGGTTGCCCTCCCATATACTGTGATCCAGTAACTACAATATGGGCTTGTTACTTAATTTTTCGTCCTATCAATCAAATTTTGCTTCTTCTATGTCAAGTTTACCGTGTAATGAAATATAAACATAAATATGAATTGAGTCATCACAACATCACAACGACAACTGTCCCATATCCGCCTGAGACCTCGTTATTATCTTTTTTGTGTTTCTTTATCACCTGTCTGACTCCCTCATGCATCTTAAGCATCATCTAGCATCCATGCTGATTCTGTCTCGCAGTCTCTCTTCCCCTCCTCGCCTTTTCCATTTCTACCACTTGCCCTCCCTCTACCTCTTCTCTCCCTCTCCATCTATCCTCCTCCTTGTACCTCTACCTCCCCTTATCCCTCTTGTTCTCATCTATTTCTACTTCTCTCTGAATCTATTGTCCCCTCCCCTCTCCCTCTCCCTCTCCTTATTCCACTCTCCTCTGCCTCTTCCTCTTCCTATCCCTCTCGTTATCCAACTCTCCTCTACTTTTTCCTCTTCCTCTATCCCTCCTCTACCTCTCCCTCTCCTTATCCCCCTCCCTCTACCTCTCCCTCTCCTTATCTTACTCTCCTCTCCCTCTACCCCTCCCTCTCCTTATCCCCCTCCCTCTACCTCTCCATCTTCCCATCCCATTCTGCTATATTTTATCTGGTCATTATCACTGTTGATCTATCACCTCTCATTATCCGCTTCTTCTTCCCCCGAATCTTCTGATCTTCAAGCACTTTCACTTTTGCACTGCAGACTCACGACACAAAGCATATTGCAACCTTAAAGTGATACCCCATGCTAATTTGACACTCTCCGCTGTGGCCACACTCTCTCGCTCTCTTTGCCTACGAGAGAGTATAGCCAATAGTAAAATTAGCTTGAGGTGTGCCTTTAATAATTGCCAACTTACTCATTTTTATATCTAATGTACATGCCAACTTATAGTTGTACATTATCATGTATTCATTTACTGATTATTTTAACTATACTGAAATGTGAAGTAACTAGCCTGCTAAAATATGGCACGCTAACAAGAAGCATGAACTATAGCTTGCTAGCAACGTTCGCGCCACCATAGAACAAGTACGTAAGAAACACCGCACATCTGTTTTGTGATTCTGTTTTATGAGATGTCGACGCAAGATTGGACATTGCTAGCTCCGTCTTACTGGTAGCTTCGATTTCTTTTTTTAAGAGGTGATATGTATAAACCAGAAGAGGATAGCACTAGAGGCTCCTCCCCTCTGAATTCTTTCCTGACTGTAGCAGAAGGCGTGATCAGTGGATCTTTTTGGTTTTTTTTTTTCTATTTTGGTTTTGGGTCGGTGGCAGTTTTTAAAGGATGGGGGTTTAGGGTCGAATTCGAGAATCTTTAATGATGAGGTAGGAAGGGAGATAACCCTGATAATATATTTTTTTCTTTCTGATTTCATCCTAATGCACGTGCCTACGCCGTAACCTCCGCCGTAGCGACGGAGATGCGGTGGAAGCGGTTACGGCGTAGGCACGTAAGGCAAATGTAACGATGCATAATTATAGCTTTACAACCATTACGCTCAATATTAGAACTTTACTCTTTCATCGTCTAATCAAAAGATCAAAAACCTTAAACCTTCCTTATTCTGTTGACTATTTATCCACATTGTCTTCCTCACTCACCGTTACCTAAACCCTAATGCCTTCTCCTATTCCTTCCCCATCGTCTACATCTCCTTGTTAGCTATGCATTCAATGTATTATTCCGGACCTTATAGTGGTGTCAATGGACGGCCAGTCATTTTCAATACGTCACTGGCTGTTTTCGTACTATCGCTTCTTTGCTTTCTATCACATTGGTTTTGCAGGCATAATCTGCATAGGGCTATGAACGGTGACAAATCGTTTGCCTGCAAACGTACTCACAAACGTAGAGGGGGGGGGGCTTCCACACCGTTGTGCGTCGTCACACTGTTTGCCACAGTTCATGGATATGGCCTCTAGTTTCATTCATCCAGAGCGCATTTCGCAATTGTTTTCATTGACCAGTCTTTTTTTCATTGATATTTCATTATCTTGAATTTCAGGTTGGTCGAATGGTTCAAGGGTAGATCACTATCGTCGATCGATAATGGGACTGAGTCACTTGTACAATGCAATCTGCGCCTTTCCGAGGAAGGACAAAGATTCGGAGAATGAGGTAGAGTACAGTATATTACGTGAATAATTATTAAAATGTTAAAATAAATGATATGTGGTAATATTACAAAGTCGAAATATTAGTAATACCAATAAATAATATGCTTCATGGTGTTTCGGCATGCCGCATGGTTAGTGTGCGATTTTTCAATTAAGCAAAGCTCAGTAAAAATTTTTGCGCACATTCGTGAACATTGGATATAGGGAGATATAGGCAAATTGGCTCCTCCCAGTACATATTTATTTTGAGAATGAAAATAAAACAAGGGTTTATGGCTCCATGAAATACAGGGAGAAGAACAGTCTTGGCTAATTAGAAAACTGCTATAGTTCTGGAATACAAACACTATCTACGTGTATTTTCTTGCGCTGTACTGGTGTATTGGCACTGTACCATTTCTCTTATAGGAAACGAGTTTAAAAAATATTTTCTAGACCACATCGTATCCCGTTTATCGGTTCCTCGAGAATACCTCAGGTCACGGACTCGGTCGAGTGACGCGGACGAGGAGTGGAAAGACGAGAGCATTTTGGTTAATTTTAATTTTTTTAAATTTCAAAATTATTTTCCTCATGTCGCAAAAATCACTGCATAGTTGATTTAGATGTTGTATTTAAAATGTGAATGAAACGTACTTAAATTAGACAAACTTCTTCCGCCAATGTATGCATTAAAATGATGAAAGGGACGTAAAAGAAGAGAAAAGAACGAGACAAAGTATATTTAACCTCTGAAATAAGTTTTCCATTCCAGGCTGGCGCTGTGGTGTCTGTGTTTCGGCATTCTCGTATACCAGGTAATTTTTTAAATGATTAAGAGGCATGTTCCGTGACTCGATCATATTCGACCACCCCCGGACACGTTGCGCAAGCAATGGGAATGGGGGGTCCATACTTGGGTGTTAGGAGTGTCACCGGCCCTTATTACACAAAACAGTAGAAATTTCCTGTTTGTGCCCTCAGGCTATAAGAAAAATTAATTTAAGTGCGAAAAAGTTTAAAAATCATAATTTCTCAAATTGTTGAGATGAAGTCTAAATATCATTTGCGATGCGTCTAGGGTGCACAAACCTTGCTAATTCACTATTAGCATCGAATGCGCGTTGATTCCTAAATCACTTTTTTTGACTTAAAATTTTGTTTTTTTTCGGACTAATCATCGCTTGTTGTAGATTGCTGCAGAGTTTTCCGACCAGATATTGTAGCCTAAGCAATTCTGCATCGATTTCACTTAAAACTGGGTTCTCCACGTTAGACCCAGTTGTCGAATTTTTCGCTCGAACTTCCGTTATCGGTTTTCCCGAACAAATGCTGTATTTTCCAAACGATTTGTGCGGAATTGTGGTCTACTCAAAGTTTAGAGGTGAGACGAGTAAAATGACTCAAAAAGACCATCACTTGGATCAATTTGAAAAGCTCGATTTTCACGATCCCCATCCTCATGACCCTCATGGTCCGAAAATTTCAAAATTGCTCAAGTTTGAAATATTTTCATTTATGTGGTTTATTGTGAAGTACTAATGATGTGAATAATATTCAACCAATGCTAAATGGCTCATCTCTCCTTTCAACCATTTTTCGAAAATTTTCGTTCTGAATGCGTGCGAAAAATCAGAATTGTGTTTGAATCATTTTCCAACTTGCTTTCTGTAACATTCTGTCTTTGTACTTTGCAATGTGCATAATCAATATGAAATTCGTTTATTTTCGATATTTTATATAATTCAATTTGAGTGCCTACTTTCACGGCAAATTTCTGAAATATTGCAGTTTGTCGACTCGAATGCTGCGATAATGAGCAAATGACAATGCCAATGTGAAGTTTCATGACGAGTAAACATAGTAGAACTGAAATCCCGGTATTCGGCTCACTTTTGAAAAATCGATTTTCATGACTCCGGGGTCATGGCACAAAAAAAATAAATTTTCGAAAATAAACGATTTTCATATTGATTATGTACATTGCAAAGTACTTTGACGGAATGTTACAGAAAGCAAGTTGGAAAATGATTCAAACACAATTCTGATTTTTCGCACGCATTTAGAACGAAAATTTTCGAAAAATGGTTGAAAGGAGAGATGAACCATTGAGCATTGGCTGAATATTATTCACATCATTAGTACTTCACAATAAGCCACATAAATGAAAACATTTCAAACTTGAGAAATTTTGAAATTTTCGGACCATGAAGGTCATGAGGATGGGGATCGTGAAAATCGAGCTTTTCAAATTGATCCAAGTAATGGGCTTTTTGTGTCATTTTACTCGTCTCACCTCTAAACTTTGAGTAGACCACAATTCCGCACAAATCGTTTGGAAAATACAGCATTTGTTCGGGAAAACCATCGATAACGGAAGTTCGAGCGAAAAATTCGACAACTGGGTCTAACGTGGAGAACCCAGTTTTAAGTGAAATCGATGCAGAATTGCTTAGGTTACAATACCTGGTCGGAAAACTCTGCAGCAATCTACAACAAGCGATGATTAGTCCGAAAAAAAAACAAAAATTTAAGTCAAAAAAAGTGATTTAGGAATCAACGCGCATTCGATGCTAATAGTGAATTAGCAAGGTTTGTGCACCCTAGACGCATCGCAAATGATATTTAGACTTCATCTCAACAATTTGAGAAATTATGATTTTAAACGTTTTCGCACTTAAATTAATTTTTCTTATAGCCTGAGGGCACAAACAGGAAATTTCTACTGTAATAAGGGCCGGTAACACTCCTAACACCCAAATATGGACCCCCAGTTCCCATTGCTAGCGCAACGTGTCTCCGGGGGGGGGGGGGGGGTGGTCGAGTCTTAACGGCCATCTCTCTTAATAAAAATAACAAATTAAATTTTAAAATAATTTACAAATTCAGTTCATCGTGCTCGTTGGGAAGTACATGAATCAGAAGCCCAGCACGATGGTTGAGGTACTTAATTTATTTCTCGCAGAAATTTAAATATTTATCAAGCATCTTGAAAGCATTGCCGAAAACCGAAATCTATTCAGAAAAGGCCATCGACATTCACTTAAAATACCTTTGTGACTTTAAAATCACACAAATACAATATAAATATTATGACACAATAAATCCAAACCTTTAAAAAACTTAAAAGGGCAAGGTTGAACCTTCTGTCAGTTGTCTTTTTATCATCGAAGTTCATCAACCTCATCATCACCACGATTACTCCGTCCTCTTATCAGCTTCGAACATCTTTCGCTCCTTTTGTCCATCATCGTCAACTCATCCGATACTTGAGACGTTTTCTTAATCTGTGAACTTTGATATTTGATCTACTACTCTGTCAATTATCCATTGAACAACGATATGAAGAAACTGGTGAATGTCTCTTCAATATCAAAAATATTCTATGCACTCTGCCTGTAGAAGTCTGGCAGAGAAAGATATCCAACTGTCAATTATTCCTGACCTTTTCATCCTCTTCGACGAACCCCCAACTTTCAACATCAGGAAACCTTTAGTCGTTGTCTTTTTCGCGGCCACAGACCACTTTTCATAGCTATGTTTTTACTTTAATTGTTCTAACATGTGGGCGCAGCGAGCACTTCAGCGAGCAAATTGCGAACGCGTGTTCAGAGTCGCACTTATATGGGATGAAAATACGTTTCTAGAGCTTTTGCTAGGTTTACATTGAGAAAAATTAGGTCAAATTCCTATGACTCTCGTTGGCATACAGTTTTTGTTCTTCAATCTAGGATTGAAATATAGAAAATCTATCTTGAATCTTCACTTTGTGTCTGGCTCTCATCTTTTATAAGTCACATGAACTCTGATCCTCCTTTTTTCACGTCACCATTGTCCATAATCATTGCCCTCATCTCTCATCTACCAAACCCTCCGTCCGTCACATGGCCGCCCTCATCCAATAACTCATCCAAGCTATCACCCATATGACGTCACCCACACCCTCAGAATAATCCCTTATCGGAAAGGGAATGATTCCCTAGAAAAGACTCTTTACTGAAATCTTCCCTTATATAATAGATAAGGGAATTCGACCCTATTCCCTCACCTATATTGGAATGATTCTCTTACCTATGATGAAAGGATTCCGTAAAGACATGTTGCTACGGAATTTTTCTGTTCACTTCAGTGCCATCCCCATTAATCTATGCATACTTCTGACCCCATGACCAAACCCGTCTCGGCTACGCCGCAGGGCCACTTTTCTATGCATAGTTCACTAGGCAGGCGGACATCAGTCAAAAGTTGCCTGACACGTGCATAGAGAGAGGCGTTTTCAGGCCTGATTGGTTCTTGAATTTGCTATTAGGACTCGGAGAACTTTTGATCATATTTACTCGCTTTCAAAGTGGCACACCGAGCTAATTTGATACTAGCCGTTCTGGTCACACTCTCTTTCTATCGTTTCATTCATTCATTCATTTAAACAACTTTATCAGCATTTGGATGTTATTTTAGCTGGGTCGCCATTAGGGTTCTCCATCGATCAATTTCTATCGTTACATCGATTTCTATCGTTGCGGAGAGTGAAATTAGCCTGGGGTTTGCCTTTAATTAATACGCTCAATGTTTGTAGATTTTTAAAAAGCTGTCTCAACATCCAAATTGACTTACAATTAGTCAAAACATTTGTCTTTGTTGATGGAACAATTTAAAAAAAAAAAGATTGTAAAGCTATCCACTGTAAATTTGTGCCTCCCGTCTTATGCATTATATTTCATGATTCTCTATAATTTCCGTCTTATCTTATCTGATAGATGTACATACTTGAGATAGATTAGATCGTTGTCTTGACCAATTTCCTCTTCTTTTCTTTCCCTCTTTCTTCCCACCTCCCTCTCCCTCCTCCTCCTCCTCCATCTCTCATTCCCTCTTCCCAACTTTCCCCTCTCTCCTCCTCCCACCTCTCTCTCCTCTCTCCACCCGTCTGGTTACAAGCAAGGGCCTCTCTATAAAATGAGGACTTGATGCAATCACTGTAGAGCAGTTGAAGTGGCCATCTCCGTAGTCCGAAGAGGTCATCAACTGTTTCTCTTCCCTTACTCCTTCCTTCTCTCTCTCGCCCTCTCTAACTCGCTCGCTCTCTCTCGCTCTCTCTCTCTCTCTCCTCTCTCTCTCCTCTCTCTCTCCTCTCCCTCCTCTCCCCCCTCCCAATCATTCAAGACAGCTAATGAGAGTGACCTCATCACAGGGAGTAACTAAGTTGTCTATTAGTATGATGACACTTGGGGATAGACCAAGGAGGGGAGGACATTCTTGATCTTTCCTTGCTCATTTGCAGTTCCCGAATTGCGGGTTCCCCCTTTGGCTAATTCAATTTTCATTGTGCATGCTGCTAGATAAAGTTGCTTAGCGACTTGATACGATACTGTGCATAGGTATATTTACCTTCTCTAAAGAGCGTGAAAACAAAGATAATTCATAATAAATGTTCTAATTGAAAGATTAAAGCACATAAATAGTAGGTTACTCTTTGGTTCATTGTGAAAAAAAGCTCAGCTCAAATATTCACCTTTTATCTTCCAACCATGGTGTTTTCGTGAGTCAAAAATACCAAAGTTAGGTCATCTTCATCTTCAGTTAGAGTCTGTGAACAGAAATAGACATGAAGGTGAGTCATATAGTGTGGGCAGACTGTTTTTACACCTAGTCTTTTAGCGGTTATTGCTTATTCATTGTTTATATTATATTATATTGTAAAAAAACGATAGGAAAAGGCATGTAGGTCCTAACTATAAGCGTTAGTTCATATTCATTAGATGAGTTCGCTTGTAGGAGGTACATAGATTTGTTTATTTCGTTCAATGAAGCCATTTTGTAGTGCGCACTATTTCTTTGTTCTCTATAATCTGTCAATATGCACAACCTGGCTGTGGTCGCTTGGAAGAGGAAAATATAATAATTTAATAATTAAAATAATCTTTAATGATAAACAAAAAAGTGCTCTAGTTTGTAGTTCAATTTCACTCTAGATGAGGTTAGATTGTTGAAAACGTTCCCTCATAAAAAATAGCCTCTGCACTTTCGTGGTCTCCTCCATCACTGCAGTATTTTGACGAGGAACATTTTGGCTTCGGGTCCACAGCTACTTTGTTTATTACGCATTCATTTGCTACTGATCATACCTCCTGGCTGAGATTTCTCCAACTCTTCCATTCTCTCCTGTTATCTTCTCCTCTTTCTTTCTGTTTCTGTCTGTATCTCTTACCATTAATCACACTTTTCTAACTTTTTCATTCTTAGCCTCCAAGTTAAATCTCTCTCTCTGCTTCTTACTATTTCTATATCTCCCCCTTCTCTCACCCTCTCCCTCTCCCTCTCCCTCTCCCTCTCTCTATTCCCTACCACCTGATTAATATCCTGTCGTGATCTACACTCAGACTCATCTAGTCAATGACTTTTTGTTTCTTTCATTATCTCTGTCTCAAGACTTCTGAAACACTTAACACATCTTACTATTGATTGAAATCTAATCAAATAATTTATTCCTGTAGACCAATGGTACGGCATGGTTTGGTGCACTTATTCTTACGTTAAATGGCTTTGGAATACTATACCTTTTATGCTAGTCTTAATTAAAATCTCATATACCTGATACGTTCCAAAAATGCATTCGATCTCTGTTCACTTCCAGTTGGGAGTAGCACAATGTTCGCTCCTTATTTAACATATTCATCGGGTATATTTTGGGATCAAGGATAAGACCCGAAGTGAGATGGCAGGATGAATTTGTTAGGAAAGTCGGACCAGTCTGGAAACTTTGCAAGATATAAGGATCAGTGGAGCCATCTCATATCGCTACAGATCCGGTGACCCACCGTATTGTGTTTAAATTGTGTTTTATGTTTAAAAAACTTTGGGGAAAACATCAACTCCGTACCAAAATAATGTCCCTTAAAGGAAAGGAAGTTACTAGAGGTACTGTAGTGCAGTAAATTCTGTCTGCTTCCTTTCTATTGACAGACAGGGAAAAGGGGCGTGTCTTATTTATTCAATCTATCATCCCAGGATGTCCCCTAAACTTCTCCTCACATGCGCCTCAAATCTCAGCTGTCCTACTTTCCCTTCTACCATATGCATGGTTTTTTGTGTACCTCTTGGTCTTCTTATACTACCTCGTATAACTCATTTTAT
>CALSFV010000138.1:0-141750 GCA_943737045.1 Parapristionchus giblindavisi | reverse complement strand
ATTAGTCAGGTGGATGGAAGAAGGATGAATGGTTCATTCATCATATTCTAGATACATTTTTACATTTGAACAACTTTATGAACAGATTGGGATATTATGTCAGATGGGTCACTATTAGGGGTTTCATTCTCCCATTCGATCTTACAATTTACATCAATTCATAATAGATATACACGAAGATCTATATTGATTCATTACAGGTATGGTTCCAAAATACTCGAGCTAAAGAACGACGTTCATCTCGTTCATCTATTATTCATTCATCATCTGAATCCAAATGGAACATATCTATGGATCATCCCACTCTTGCTGCTCTATTCAATGCTACACACATACCTAAGGTAAGAGGGAGATGGAGAGGGAGGGGGAGAGGGAGAGGGAGAGAGGGAGAGGGAGGAGAGGGAGGAGAGGGAGAGGGAGAGGGAGAGGGAGGGGGGAGAGGGAGAGGGAGAGGGAGAGGGAGGGGGGAGAGGGAGAGGGAGAGGGAGAGGGAGAGGGAGAAGGAGAGGGAGAGGGAGGGGGGAGAGGGAGAGGGAGAGGGAGAGGGAGAGGGAGGAGGGAGAAGGAGAGGGAGAAGGAGAGGGAGAAGGAGAGGGAGAGGGAGAGGGAGAGGGAGAGGGAGAGGGAGAGGGAGAGGGAGAGGGAGAGGGAGAGGGAGAGGGAGGAGAGGGAGATGATGATTAGAGAGAGGGATATAAATGAGATTACCTCTGTCTGTCTGTGGTATGAGGGTGTCAATTGGATATAGGTGAATAGAAGGAGAATGAATTGGAGTATAATGAGAAGAATGACAGATGGATAGTGAAGAGATTGATTGATATACTCAATCATAGATATTATAGATTGTTAATGAAGAAAAGAAGAGTGAAATACCACTTGATCTATCTAATAAAGATGATGAGAAGATTGAAGATAATGATAATAGTGTTAAAGAAGATCATAATAAGGAATGGACTGCTAGTGGTGAAGCATTACTTGGTTTGTTCACATATATTGATTGATTGATTGATTGATTGATTGTAGCATTCATGAGCCAAAGTCAAGAAGCTCTTCAACAATTGCTATCACCACCACAAGAAGATGGTTCAGTAAATGATAAAAGTGTATCAGAAAGTATGGATGAAGTAGATGAAGAACAAAGTACATCTGATAATAATGATGAACTATCTACTATAGGTATGTAGATAATCAATATATTCAATGAATACTGAATGAATATTAAAGGTAGTATCTGGCCTACAAATCTATCATTTCTCAATCATTATTCAATGTTAGGAGGTGTAATGGATGTCAATAGGATATTGGAGGTATTTAATGATTGTTCAATTCATATCATAGTATGTAGGATAAAGAGGGGAATGGAGGGGGGTCATATTTCGTATTCTGTTAGTCTCAGCTGGTGATATAGATACTATTCACTTACGTAACTCTCAATTGAATACATGTGTTCCATCGATGACCGGGTAAGAGTTATTACGTAATGAGGAACCAAAGAGTGAAGAACAGAGGGATTGAAGATATATGAATGAATGATTCATTTAGAGTACTTCTTCATTATCTAAACATGATAATGGAGATAAATCATCTGAAGATGGAAAGAATACATCTAATATATGGAAGAATACTCCTATGAAATCAGAAGATGAGGTACGACATATCCTATCATTCATTCATTCATTCATTCATATATCTATCTATAGGGTATATATTCATGTGATCAATGTGAGAAAGTATTCGGGAAACAATCTAGTCTAGCTAGACATAAATATGAACACTCAGGTATTATATACAATCCTTATATAACATCTTACATTCACACCTCTCCATATATCTCTCCTTCTTAATTGTGTTTGGAGACATTGAAAGGGAGAGGTAGAGGTAGAGGGAGAGGGAGAAGGAGAAGGAGAGGGAGAGGGAGAGGGAGAGGGAGAGGGAGAGATGTAATATCCGCTCTTTCTCTTCCTCTAATCCGTACATCATTAATAGACTTCACCTGATCTCTCGATTGAGAGAATGAATATATATAATATATTCAGGACAAAGACCGTACAAATGTGAAGTATGTCATAAGGCATTCAAACATAAACATCATTTGACTGAACACAAACGACTTCATTCAGGAGAGAAACCATTCCAGGTAATCAATCAATATAATCAATATCATATTAATCAATCAATATATTTAAGTGTGATAAATGTCTGAAGAGATTCTCTCATTCTGGATCATATTCTCAACATATGAATCATCGTTATTCATATTGTAAACCATATAGAGATGGACAACTTCAATCAATAATCTCTCCATCATCAACTATTCATTCATCAACTCCATCATTATCATCTCCATTAGATGATACATTATCATCATAAGTACTATGTACTATATATACATATAGAAATAGTATTATTTTCTAGTCTTTAATCATATTCTTGCCATACCTTCATTTGTGCTCTATCTTCTCATATAGATCTCTAATGGTGCTTCATTCTTCTCCATTCAGCCGTCACTTTTCTTGCCATCACGTGTATATGTATAGCTTATTCTCTCATAGTTTAATCTCAAGTTGATGGACCATCGATACATTCTGTGATTGTATTCATTATACTCCATTCATACTTTCATCTTCTATTCATTCTAATTCTCCATCCTCTTCTTCCGGTATTAATCATTCCCATTGTTATCTCTTCTAATCACTTCAATATAGTCACATTCCCATCAATTCGAGTAACTCTCTCAATGCTCCTCTTTACTCAATATTTATTGATAAATATGCATGAATGCTCATTTGCATGTGGACTATTGAAGATGAAAGAGAGGAGAGAATGATATTCTAAGATATGTCACACTCTAATCTTACTTTATATGGAAGGGGTTGTAAATAAGCCCCGAAGGGATAAGAGAATGAAGAGAGAGAGGTATGTACAGATGGCACTAGAAGGAAGAAGAAGAAGATCCATGGCAGATGGTGAAAGGGAATAAGGATCCTATATGAGGACAAAGGGGAAGAAGAAGAAGAGTCTAATCCTCTCACACCTGCAGATACAATCGATCAATTGAGTGATGTAAGGAAGATGAAGGAGATGAGAAGAACTATATTATGCATAAGGAAAGAAGATGAAGCATCATTCATTCATTCATATACACCTAAGGAAAGGGGACATATTCCTTTAATTAGAATACATTCTATAGACGATTATGCTAAGTGAATTCATTTCATTCTTCATTACTTATTTTTCGTTTTTACTCTTAATTTTATCGGTTACATGGACTCGACTCACACTTTATCTACGTGTACATCTACCAACTTAGTTCAATACATATCTAATTGGAGCCAATAAGAGCAATTGAACATTTACAACTCTACTTTTTTCTAATTCAAAAAAAGGATACATCGTACCTTTTATTTGTTGTATCCACCTCTTTAATCACCGTCTGTAGATGCATCTAGGGATCTTCGAAATATGAAGTTCCTGCAAAAATTTGAATGAAACAAAAAAACGGTGATAAAGGATAATTGTGACAGGAATGAATAATGTGTTTGAATCACATTCCACAAAGGCGCAAGCATTGTCGCTGTGCGCATTTAATGTTTCTTTCTCAAGTGTTCTTAGATTACTGTACATTATTTAACCAATTAAAATACTTGTTTGGAAAATATAAGGAGATTTAAAAGATATAGGTCAATATGAATTCATATTTCTGTCATTGCAACTATGTATATCTCAAAGTGATCGTGTCTGCAGAACGGTAGATGATTTGTGAACACAAATGAAGTGTCAAGGATATTGCTGATATTGGTGTAGATGGTTCAATATTACTATTGTCAGAAGACGTCTTCTCACAAAGAAAAATATGAAGCAGCGGTCTCATTACGGAATTCTTTCTTCATAGGTAACTAGGGAATGGTTTCTTTGATGCATGAAATTACGGTTAGTGACCTACATAGCGAAAATCAGCATGGTCGACTTAGTAAGAATCAACTTTCAAAAGCTGCAGTTGATCGATTTTTTGAACGAAACCCGTCGCATATCCGCCGCACGAAAGACAGCCAAAGTAGATTTTTTGGACTTGATTTCCATTGAAGCAGCAATTTTTTTGCTGGAATTACCATGCAGACATAAAATGCTGTCTGGTGAATCGAACTCGTGTTCAAAAAGTGGAAAAACAAACAAAAATACATTTTTTGGCTGTCTTTCGTGAGGCGGATATGCGACGGGTTTCGAAAAAGAATCGATCAACTGCAGCTTTTGACAGTTGATTCTTACTAAATCGACCATGCTGATTATCGCTATGTAGGTCACTAACCGTAATTTCATGCATCACAAAAACCATTCCCTAGTAAGTGAATTAGTTCCTTATAGAAGTCGAATTCCCTTTCATATAAGGGAATAATTGCGTAAAGATACTTGATAGGGTAATCCTCAGATGAATGTAGTTCTTCTATCGATACGGTAAAGGTAATCCTCAGATGAATGTAGTTCTTCTATCGATACGGTAAGGGTATTCCTCAGATGAATGTAGTTCTTCTATCGATACGGTAAGGGTATTCCTCAGATGAATGTAGTTCTTCTATCGATACGGTAAGGGTATTCCTCAGATGAATGTAGTTCTTCTATCGATACGGTAAGGGTATTCCTCAGATGAATGTAGTTCTTCTATCGATACGGTAAGGGTATTCCTCAGATGAATGTAGTTCTTCTATCGATACGGTAAGGGTATTCCTCAGATGAATGTAGTTCTTCTATCGATACGGTAAGGGTATTCCTCAGATGAATGTAGTTCTTCTATCGATACGGTAAGGGTATTCCTCAGATGAATGTAGTTCTTCTATCGATACGGTAAGGGTATTCCTCAGATGAATGTAGTTCTTCTATCGATACGGTAAGGGTATTCCTCAGATGAATGTAGTTCTTCTATCGATACGGTAAGGGTATTCCTCAGATGAATGTAGTTCTTCTATCGATACGGTAAGGGTATTCCTCAGATGAATGTAGTTCTTCTATCGATACGGTAAGGGTATTCCTCAGATGAATGTAGTTCTTCTATCGATACGGTAAGGGTATTCCTCAGATGAATGTAGTTCTTCTATCGATACGGTAAGGGTATTCCTCAGATGAATGTAGTTCTTCTATCGATACGGTAA
This sequence comes from Parapristionchus giblindavisi, assembly GCA_943737045.1. Lineage (NCBI taxonomy): Eukaryota > Metazoa > Nematoda > Chromadorea > Rhabditida > Diplogasteridae > Parapristionchus > Parapristionchus giblindavisi. The sequence continues at coordinate 136,606 of CALSFV010000138.1, read as the reverse complement.
GGGTATTCCTCAGATGAATGTAGTTCTTCTATCGATACGGTAAGGGTATTCCTCAGATGAATGTAGTTCTTCTATCGATACGGTAAGGGTATTCCTCAGATGAATGTAGTTCTTCTATCGATACGGTAAGGGTATTCCTCAGATGAATGTAGTTCTTCTATCGATACGGTAAGGGTATTCCTCAGATGAATGTAGTTCTTCTATCGATACGGTAAGGGTATTCCTCAGATGAATGTAGTTCTTCTATCGATACGGTAAGGGTATTCCTCAGATGAATGTAGTTCTTCTATCGATACGGTAAGGGTATTCCTCAGATGAATGTAGTTCTTCTATCGATACGGTAAGGGTATTCCTCAGATGAATGTAGTTCTTCTATCGATACGGTAAGGGTATTCCTCAGATGAATGTAGTTCTTCTATCGATACGGTAAGGGTAATCCTCAGATGAATGTAGTTCTTCTATCGATACGGTAATATATCGAACATTATACACTGAGAGCAAACTTACCTGGCAAATCGTTACCCCGATACACTTTCCTGGCAAACGATTACCCCAAATGGTGAATTCAGCCGTTGAAAAATTCACCATTTGGGGTAATCGTTTGCCAGGAAAGTGTATCGGGGTAACGATTTGCCAGGTAAGTTTGCTCTCAGTGTACAACCACAGAAAATCACTTATCTATAATTAAATGATTCCCTAGCAATCTCTTTACGAAATTCTTCCGTTATAGAAAAGTGAATTGGACCAAATTCCTCACTTATAAGGGAATGATTCCGTTACTTATGAGGGAGGAATTCCATAAAGAGACTCTGCTAGGGATTTTTCTCTGTTTTTTCTCTCTATTAATTTGAGATATCAGAAATGGAGGAAGATCATAATGAAAGTTTATTATCTAATGAAATATATTAATATTACATTTTATATTCTAATGAAAGCATGTATATAAAAGTATCTAGATGAGTATAAGTAATAACTGGATGAAATATTCGTTTGTCTAGATTGCAGAAATGGATTCAGTACATGATATAATGAAATAAGAATGAAAAGATAAATAAAGTATGATCACATCTCTCATATCTTTATTAAGAAATCCAATTTCTCATTAATATGCATATAAAACGAATTGTTGGCTTTATTAGTGATTATGAACTTTATGAACAAGTGAAAATTAATAGATTATAAACTAACAAGAAGATTTACATACAAGCTATACATATTAATGTATGTTAAATACCATTTAACTATTATAAAATGATTATGATGGTACCTATGATGATTTAAACTTAACCAACCGTTTCTTTGATAACATTTTCGTTATCTAAATTTCCATTTGATTCTTCATTATGAATATCATTATCCTTCCAGAATCTTCGAGTTTCTTTACTCTTTACCAATATATCATATATTCCTTTACAAATATCATCACGATTTCCCTTTACATCAATATCTTATATTTATCGATATGCACTCTCAACTTACATAAGCTGGATGAAAAAATCTATATATTATTTTAGAGAATAAATTAAAATCATTAGGATCTCCATGTGAAAATGCTCGTATTATTATAATGAATGCTGACGACCATGGCTAAATTTATGTCATATTTCATCTTTATAAATTGTAAAGATCATACTTTTAAAAAATTATATGCTAAACAACAAAAGTATTTTTATGTGAAATATTTTAAAAGGAAATAAGAATTATAAGATATTTAAAATGTAACCTCATCCATTTGTGCTCCCATATTAGTTGATAATCTTGTATCAACTGATATTATCTCTTTTAAATCATCATTAGATGGATGGACCATATTATGCAAATTACGATCAAGAAGACCAATTAATACACTATAACTCGCATTCTAAAACAGTTCATTTCACATCCAATTCTCTTTTCTTTTCCGGGATACTACATAAATTCCCACAAAGAAATTCCACCAAGATGCTACATTTTTTTCTAAAATGTTACAATGTTTCTGAATAATGGAATGAAATACCTTGAGAAGATTATAACAATTAGATACAGTCACCAGATGTTTATTATTCATTTCAATTATGTAATTACAAAGTTCACACTAAAAAAAGAATTTGTTTTAATTGAAAGAATAAGATCGGAAAAGCTAACTGGTTTAGTAGATTGGAATAATTCTATTAGAACATCTCTTTCCTTGAATCTGAACAAAATATTCATAAATTCTGTATTCTAGTTTATATTCTCGTTTTCGTTTTACTCTTTTTCAGGTGTTTTCTCTATTTTTCGAAAACGAAAAAAAGAAACAAAATACGTTTTAAAACGTGTAAATTGAATGCCACAAAAATAGATTTTTTTCATTTACCCTCCGATAAAACAATAATTGATTTATCTATGAACATTGAAGACCCATAAATATATCATATAATTACGAACTTGAGAGCCAATAACGAAGTTTTTAATCAACGTTGATATATAATATATGTAGCGAAATTTCATTTTTTTTCGGGAATATGGAAACGAATTTTTTTGTTCGTCCATTCCGAAATAAAATTTTGGAAAAGTTGTCGTCGAAGAATATATAGAATAATATAGAGAGCATATTTAGTAATGGAGCGTTTTGATAGATTATTTCAAGAGAATAAGTTACTATAGATGTATCTTACTCAGCAATTCTATTTCCAACTTTCCAATCAATCTTAATGTCATTGATATTCTTTCCGTGAACAATTAGTTCACCCCATCCATATAGTTTTTCTAACATTAATTTGACCAAAACAACAATTATCTAAAAAATGATTGAAATATTAAACACTACTATAGTGAATCTGTTACCTTTGGGACATTTTTATAATCTTTCCTTTCGTTTCCAGCCAGAAAAGGTTTTTGAAATGAAAGGACATGAGAATATTGAACTCTATCGAACTTATAGAAAAGATAATGAAATAGATTCATTAATGAAATATCATACATCATTCATTATATTAGTTGTCTCTTTTGATTTGAACATGGAGATCATACTTTTCTTCTCTTCTTCATTTATTGATTCAAGACAAAAGTTACATATCTGGCCAGATCCATTTATAAGTGTTGTCACTGCTTAATGAAATGTTATAGAGAAAAGATATGAAACTAACTTGGTAGAATACTCGATTTACTTTTCAGATATGAATATAATTCATTTAATACAGTAACTTGATCAATACTTTGAACTGAATCTTTCCTTAAATGAATATATTGAGTGAATATGAGATAGGATTGAATAAAACCTTTTAGATCTAACAATATTGACAGCTTCTAATGGAGTAATTCCTTCCCAATATATAAGGAATGCTGATATTAACATTCCTGTTCTACCATGTCCTGCGTGACAATGAACTGCTACATTACCTGATCAATAAATATTCTAATATTGGAAATGAAATGTAATAGATATCGTAAATGATTCTAACCTTGATCATAAGAGAAATGCATTACTTTAACAACATCCAGTAGGAATTCATATGAACAAGTCTTGAAGTCTTCCATTGGAAAGTTGTAAAAATATACTATAATGTATACAGAAAGAATGTATGCAAAGCATCAACTACGCAAAGCGCATTTTTTAAATCAATTTTTTTTTTAAATTTTCAAAAAAATCATCTTTTTTTTCGACTTCTACAACCAAAATATGAAAATAAAAAGTTGACGAAAGAATGATTAATCTATAGATGCAAAATCACAATTCCAAAATGAGACAATATGGACATGGTTATTCGATTTATTGGTTAAATAACAATAATCACAACTTTTTTATTTAAAAAATGCTTTGATTTTTTCAAAATAAAAAAAATTCAAAAAATTTTTATTAAAAAAATTCCCACCCTTAAAATTCGTCTTGTTTTAAAGATGGAGGCCCTCGAATGTCTATGCTTATGTCTATGCTTAAATCGGCTATACAAGGTATAAAATATATGCAAGAAATTAGCACTTCCATTCATGTAACCCTTGGCGTAGTCGTAAACGCGCTGTCCAGTTAGCGTAACATTACGGGTTTCGAAACATATTGCCTTTCTTATTTTCAAAATTTCGCGCCTTTGCCTGTACATCAAGCATGATTTATTCATGATTCTAGCGATCAATAAGCTGAATTAGCATAAAATAATTTATGTATGGTATGCAGTATAACTTTTGCTATATTTCTGTCTTCACAGTTTGTTCACGAAAATATTCGTCGGACTCGTCCTTTAAATCAAAATTGGAGAAAGAAACTCTCATCTTTTCTCGTACCTCAAAAATCTTTCGATCAGGAAAAGTTAAGGATGAGTAAGAGAACATGTGGTTTAGAGAGGTTTAGAGAAAACTTCACGACAATTCTCAATAACAAGTTCACAAATTACAAAAGCAGTATAAAATATCGTCAACCGATAATTTGTATTTCTATGACGATCGATCGATATATCAAAGATCGGGACTATTAAGAGAGATGGCAGCTAATCTTAGCTGCTAATGGCTCGTTAAAAAATAGTGGAAAACCGAAATCGGCGACTTTCCACCCGTTAAAAAAGTACCCGGAAAGTCGAAAATGGAAACACGAAATTTGAATTCGCGCGCGCTCAAAGAGGTGCGGGAATTCAAATTCCGACTTTCCGTCACCGATTTGTAGCAGTAAAAAATGGAAATTGAACTTCCTTCTTGCTAAAAATGGAATCCGCGAAAATTCGCTGTCGGAATTTGAATTCCCGCACTTCTTTGGGCGCGCGCGAATTCAAATTTCGTGTTTCCATTTTCGACTTTCCGGGTACTTTTTTAACGGGTGGAAAGTCGCCGATTTCGGTTTTCCACTATTTTTTAACGAGCCATAAGACTCGACCACCCCCGGAGCAATGAGAGCTGGGGGTCCATACTTGGGTGTTAGGAGTGTCACCAGCCCTTATTACACAAAACCACTGAAATTTCTTGTTTCTGCCCTCAGGCTATTAAAAAATAAATTTAAGTGCGAAAACGTTTAAAAATCATAATTTCTTAAATTGTTTTCATTTATGCGGCTTATTGTGAAGTACTAATGATGTGAATAATATTCAGCCAATGCTCTTCAAACTTGAGAAATTTTGAAATTTTCGGACCATGACCCCCGGGTCGTGAAAATCGAAATTTTCAAATTGATCCAAGTGATGGGCTTCTTGTGTCATTTTACTCGTCCCACCTTGAAACTTTGAGTAGACAACAATTCCGCACCAATCGTTTGGAAAACACAGCATTTGTTCGAGACAACCGTCGATGACGGAAATTCGAACGAAAAATTCGACAACTGGGTCTAACGTGGAGAACCCAGTTTTAAGTGAAATCAATGCATAATTGCTTAGGCTACAATACCTGGTCGGAAAACTCTGTCACAAACTACAACAAGCGATGATTTGTCCGAAAAAAACCAAAATTTTGAGTACAAAAAGTGGTTTAGGAATCAACGCACATTCGATGCTAATAGTGAAATAACAAGGTCTGTGCACCCCAGACGCATCGCAAATTATATTTAGGCTTCATCTCAACAATTTAAGAAATTATGATTTTTAAACGTTTTCGCACTTAAATTTATTTTTCTAATAGCCTGAGGGCAGAAACAAGAAATTTCAGCGGTTTTGTGTCATTGTCAGTTCGTAAAATGAAAGGCTGCTTACCCCGCACGCCATATACTTACTTTCATTTTTCATTAGATCTTCAGGATCATATGTGAATTGATCAGATATAAGATTAGGACCACAATATTTATGTTCTCCTGCCTCTTGAAGATTGATCACTGTTTTGATATTCAATCTAACAACTTATGTTAATTCCACTATATAGACTAGATACACACTCACTTTTTCAAATTATCGATGAGTCCTTTATCAAAATGTTGAATAGTTGGTCTAGCCATTGCTATTATTCTATTAGTTATCCTTTAATACAAATACTGAATACAAACAATAATATATAGATATACCATGTAGAGTATAGGCCATCTATTGCATTTGAATCATTATTTACATACAAACAATATTTACATTGTTTACCCGAACAATATAATCTACACTGTAACTATGTAATAGATGAATTACTCTAACTGTAAATAGGATAACCTTCATATCTCTGGGTGTTAACTTTAACATATTAGTACGTAGAGATGAATAAGTAGGAATAGCTTAAAGATATATCATCACAACAGATACTCATTACTTTATCTTTTAATTAGTCATAGTCATCCTAACCTTTCCATATCATCTACTATACTAAATAGAAAGAACATACCACTAATAGATTGTCGTGATATTCTACCAGTTGATTTAGATCGATTCATCATTAAATATATACTATTAGGAAAGAATAAATGATATATGTGTGTCCTTACTCATCACCATGGAAACTAAGAGAAGAAATATACAAGAAGAAATCAATGAATAATGAGAATAACAAATGAACAATAACACAGAATATACCATTTATTATGCTACATATAAGAAAGAACATTGATGCATATAAAACCCGATAATAGATTCATTCAATAACTCCGCAATTTTGGGGGTGCCAATAATTTGGTCGAAGTGGGGCCAATAATTTGGTGGATCGTAAAAGTTGACTCTAAAATTTGGCTACCAGACAAGCCCCACTTTTAAAGTTGAGTCAATAATTTGGTGGTTGAGTCAATAATTTGGTTCGAAGTGGGGCTAAAATTTTAGACTAAAATAACAGCCCCACTTCGAACCAAATTATTGGCTCAACCACCAAATTATTGACCCAACTTAAAAGTGGGGCTTGTCTGGTAGCCAAATTTTAGGCACCCATAAATGTTCGACCAAATTATTGGCCCACCTAAAATTGCGGAGAATATGATAACGATTGAAATGAAGATAATGAAATGAGAGAAGAATGAAAAAGAAATGGAATGAATCAATCTATTACATCATTGATTATACAGAGATAAAAGGTTTACAACCATGAATATCCATGTAATTGAGGAAAGAAATATATGAGAAGAGAATAGAAGAAATGAAAGAGAAAGAGAAATAGAATATGGATAGATACGTAAGAGTACGTAGAGGTAGAAGATGAAGGCAAGAAAATATAGAGACGAATATAGATAAATGCAGTTGAAGGATATATTTATAGATATTATTTAGATGAAGATATTGTAGTTGATATAATACCATCTATTATAATATCTAGTCAACGAGGTTTACGAGGGGTAGATACTTCTGCTGTTAGTCTTTCTGTCATCTCTTTCTGCAATTATATTCAATACCATAATAACTTATCCATATAATTGTAAAATCATCCAATTTCAAGGGAAAAGAAAACAAAATCGAATTTCAACTTTATGTTTTTTTAGTATTCTATGGTCATTTTTGCAGAAAATAATAAATAATATAAAGCGATACGAGAGCTTCGAGTTCCTTAGTTGAAACCATATTGTGTTCAGTGACGAAGTAATAAAAATGTTTGTACAGAGTGTTAGCATGAGGTTCCTGAAATCATTTTTATCATCTAAAACAATTTATTTCAAAAGTCTTGCCAAAAAATTCCATTTTCACTAAAAAGAAATTTTTTAAACCAAATCACAGTTGTCCTTAAAATGAATGGTTCGGTAGCTTTTGAAATGCGGATTTTTTAAAAACATTTAATAAATTAGACTAACAAAATACGAGTTTAAATTCAATGTAAAAGGAAGAAAAAACGAAACTCCAGTTCCTAATTAAAACGCACTCTCCCTAACAGCGGAGGGGTGGTGACAAGGGGAGGGCACAAAGTTTCAAAATCGTCCTAAACCGTTCATATTTGGTGGTTAGAGTCCCTAGGGGTGGGATACACTTCAGCCAAAAAATTGACCCGAAATGACGATTTTTGATCTACCAAAAGTGAAAAATTCAAAACGATTTTTTCCAATCGTGTCCTATATCATTCGAAAGAGCGTTGAAAGTTATGTAAAACTGACAAGTTTCAAATGATTTGGATCAATGGTTTTTGAGAAAAAATCCGATTTTCCGAAAAAAATAAAGATTTTTTCCTTTCGTTAAATAGCAGACTACTTTCCCATCATTTCTTGTCTCTGGGCATTTGATATCTTATGTAAAAATGGATGGGCTATCCGAATATCATACTCATTTTAACCATCTCCATGACGGAACATGACATATTGGCAAAAAACTAGCTCATTTTTAGCGTTACAATGCTCGACGCAGGTTCGAATCTTGCCTCGGTCGAAAATTTTTGCAAACTTTTTTTAGTTCCATTTTGGCTTCTAATCGTCTTTTATTCGTTCATTGGACTTTATAAATGGTTTTCAATAATGATAAAACATGATTTCTATCCATTTTTGTTTTGCTGGCACGAGAACTTATTTTCTAAAGGAGATCACTCAAATGAAAGTGGAAGTAAGATCGTTTGGTGCAAAAAAAAAACAAGAAAATGAATAGTACTGAATGGCAGGGATACGCAGGGATACGCGCTCAAGACGAAGAAATTGGCAAATCGATACACGAAAAATACGAAATATTTTGTTATCATGCTTTTCGATGAGGGACTAAATAAGGAAACAAAAGTATCAGCTGAAGATGGTGAGAAAAGAATGCGAGAATCGCTAAACCCGTATGGCTCAAGAATGTTTTCGCCGGAAGAACGCTTGAGTGCTCGTCAAATTAGTTCATATTATAGCCGCATCAAATCTGCAAGAACCATGGCATCCGTTAACATTGACAAAAAAAGAAGGCAAAATGGAATTAGAGCGAAACGATCTACAATTGATGAAGATAACGATGAACTAAGTTTCGATACAGAATGGAGGATATTGTTAATCCAGTTGGATACGGACGAAGTTGATGCTATTGATGAAGATGCGTTAATATCTGATGATGATCTTATGGTCACTTCTATCAGAAACAACATGAATGAAATTTTCAACATGGAAGAAACTATTGGATTGATGGATGGAGATGTTATTTCTCTTGATGAAGATGATTGAAATGATGACGACGAATGTGCTCGACGTCCCGAATGTATCCATTTATAAAAATGTTTACAAAAAGCAACTTACTCTTTCAGAACATTACATTTTAGATATTGCTTGATCAGAAGAACATTTAAAAAGTCCAATGAACGAAAAAAAGACGATTAGAAGCCAAAATGGAACTAAAAAAGTTTGCAAAAATTTTCGACCGAGGCAGGATTCGAACCTGCGTCGAGCATTGTAACGCTAAAAATGAGCTAGTTTTTTGCCAATATGTCATGTTCCTTCATGGAGATGGTTAAAATGAGTATGATATTCGGATAGCCCATCCATTTTTACATAAGAAAAAATGCCCAGAGACAAGAAATGATGGGAAAGTAGTCTGCTATTTAACTAAAGGAAAAAAAAAACCAAAAAAAAACCATTGAACCAAATCATTTGAAACTTATCAGTTTTACATAACTTTCAACGCTCTTTCGAATGATATATGACACGATTGGAAAAAAAATCATTTTGAATTTTTCACTTTTGGTAGATCAAAAATCGATATTTCGGGTCAATTTTTTGGCTGAAGTGTATCCCACCCCTAGGGACTCTAACCACCAAATATGAACGGTCTAGGACGATTTTCAAACTTTGTGCCCTCCCTCTGCCGCCCTTACAGAGAGCGCGTTTTAACTTTTAAAAAATTTCAAAGTAGCAACAGACCTACTAAATCAGTGAGGCAGAAGTGTTTTAAATTAAATAAATAAAAACTAACAGCTCCAAGATCAACAATTCGATCAAAATGATGAATATATGTATGAACGAAGACACGAAATAGACGAGTCAAAATCTTCTTACACATTGAACGGAAATCTTTGGGAAAGGCTACATCTGAAATGTGTTAGAATATTTATGAATAAGTCTCTAATCTCTAAGTACAGACTATTAAAGAACTTAGAGAAACATAATCCTTCTGTACATAGAAGACAAATGTCAATAAAAGCTCTCAAAAGAAAACTAACCAATATTAAAGTACTCACAATGTATGTGGCTTTCTTTTCTTTTTGTAATTAAAAGACAAAAAAAAAGAATATAACATATATATTAACCCATAGAGGAAGGGAAGATTGTTCCATCATTGATTCGATACTCTATCCAATCCTGAAATACAAACCATAAATGACATTATAGACTTAATTACAAACCATGAGAAGATATACATAATCAGGAGCTGGTAATCTTGTAGGCTTCTTATATTGATCACCATCTTGCCATAGATATTCATATCTATTATCATAATATATAAATAAATACGTATAGGTAAAATGTCACTTCGATCCTCCACTCATAGTGGGACATGTAACTTTAGTGCAAGCATCTGATATAGTACCATAGAGAAGATTTATACGATTGAAGAAATCAACCGCTGAATAAAAAAGACAATAGAAAATATGATAAGTCTTAGGTAAACTCACTATGCACAGCAAGCCAATCATCGAAGTTTTCATTTGGAGGAAGTCGAACTGCTGCTTTCAAATCCAATCCAGAGTTCAGCGTTGCCTATCAAATCATGTTTCGTTGTAATACGAAGAAATAAACGACAAAGCATGCTTTAAAGCACATTGTAAACGGACGAAGTCATAATTAATCAATATTTAAAAGACGAGCCTCTGCTGTCTTATGAAGGTTATATCGAAGAGTTCCTTGTGGAAAACGTTTCTTTGGACGGAATGTCTACAAGATAAATGAATTAGAAATATTTTTTGCCAAAATACTCATAAGGGTAGTGGTAAAAATGAAGAAAAGATTCGTGAAAGGAAATCAACCTTATGCTTGTTCACTTGCAGAAAATCTAGAAAGCTCGTCATCCTCGAATGATCACGAAATTTAAAGAAATAATTTCTCATGAAGCATGTCGAACAGAAGCTCCGCCATTTCTTCCTATTACCGTACTTTTTCTGTGATTTGACTTACATCACGTTGAACGAGAATCATCAACTAACTTATTTTAACCATAAATAGAACTAACATGTAGGTAAGACGTTCATTTCACCACGCACTAATACCACACCACACAAGATATGTATGTTCCTACTTTTTTCCATTGAGTAAAGTGAAAATTGATGTTGATTAAGAGGCATGTTCCGTAAGACTCGATCATATTCGACCACCCCCGGACACGTTGAGCTAGCAATGAGAACTGGGGGCCCATACTTGGGTGTTAGGAGTGTCACCGGCCCTTATTACACAAAACATTAGAAATTTCCTGTTTGTGCCCTGAAGCTATTAGAAAAATTAATTTAAGTGCGAAAACGTTTAAAAATCATAATTTCTCAAATTGTTGAGATAAAGTCTAAATACCATTTGCGATGCGTCTAGGGTGCACAGACCTTGCTATTTCACTATTAGCATCGAATGCGCGTTGATTCCTAAACCACTTTTTTACTCAAAATTTTGGTTTTTTCGGACAAATCATCCCTTGTTTTAGTGAGTGCCCAAAATTTCTGACCAGTTATTGTAGCCCAAGCAATTCTACATTGATTTAACTTAAAACTGGGTTCTCCCCGATCGACCATTTTGTCGAATTTTTTGCTCGAACTTTCGTCATCGATGGTTTTCCCGAACAAATGCTGTATTTTCCAAACGATTGGTGCGGAATTGTGGTCTACTCAAAGTTTATAGGTGAGACGAGTAATATGACACAAGAAGCCCATCACTTGGACCAATTTGAAAATTTCGATTTTCACGACCCGGGGGTCATGGTCTGAAAATTTCAAAATTTCTCAAGTTTGAAATATTTTCATTTATGTGGCTTATTGTAAAGTACTAATGATGTGAATAATATTCCTCCAATGCTCAATGGCCGATCTCTCCTTTCAACCATTTTTTTTCGAAAATTTTCATTCTGATTGCGTGCGAAAAATCAGAATTGTGTTTTAATCAGTTTCCAACTTGCTTTCTGTAACATCCTATCTAAGTGCTTTGCAATGTACACAATCAATATGAAAATCGTTGATTTTCGAAAATTCATATTTTTTTACCATGACCCCGGGGTCATGGAAATCGATTTTTCAAAAGTGAGCCGAATGCTCCAACCCCCGTCTTCCCACATTTCACCGATTCGCCTTGGCGACGGACATCCTTCAAAAACACTTATCTAACAGATATTCCCGATCCCATCCCCGATAGTTCACTTGAAGGAATAAATATTATTATTATTATTATTATTATTAATGCCGGGATTCCAGTTCTTCTACGTTTACTCATCATGAAACTTCACATTGTCATTGTCATTTGCTCATTGTCGCAGCATTCGAGTCGAAAAACTGCAATATTATAGATATTTGTCATGAAAGTAGGCACTCAAATTTAATTTTCTGGATTTTCGAAAATAAACGATTTTCATATTGATTATGTACATTCCAAAGTACTATGACCGAATGTTACAGAGAACAAGTTGGAAACTGATTCAAACACAACTCTGATTTTCGCACACATTCAGAATGAAAATTTTCGAAAAATGGTTAAAAAGAGAGACCAGCCATTGAGCATTGGCTGAATATTATTCACATCATTAGTACTTCACAAGAAGCCACATAGATAAATGAAAACATTTCAAACTTGAGAAATTTTGAAATTTTCGGACCATGACCCCCTTTTTTTATAGTACTTTTTTTCTGAAATATTGCAGTTTTTCGACTCAAATGCTACGACAATGAGCAAATGACAATCACAATGTGAAGTTTCATGATGACTAAACATAGTAGAACTGAAATCCCGGCATTCGGTTCACTTTTGAAAAATCGATTTCCATGACCCCGGGGCACAAAAAAATGAATTTTCGAAAATTAACGATTTTCATATTGATTATGTACATTGTAAAGTACTATGACAGAATGTTACAGAAAGCAAGTTGGAAACTGATTCAAACACAATTCTGATTTTTCGCACGCAATTTGAATGAAAATTTTCGAAAAAATGGTTGAAATGAGAGATCAGCCATTGAGCATCGGTTGAATATTATTCACATCATTAGTACTTCACAATAAGCCACATAAATGAAAACATTTCAAACTTGAGAAATTTTGAAATTTTCGGACCATGACCCGGGTCATGAAAATCGAAATTTTCAAATTGATCCAAGTGATGGGATTCTTGTGTCATTTTACTCGTCTCACCTTTAATCTTTAAGTGGACCACAATTCCGCACCAATCGTTTGGAAAATACAGCATTTGTTCGGGAAAACCATCGATGACGGAAGTTCGAGCAAAACTCGTGTCTTTTATCGCCACTTGCGCGCAACTTAGCGGCCACGTGCGCGCCACTTGTTGCACGGTGCGCCGCGATTGCGGCGCACGTGCTCACAAGTAGCGCGCAAGTAGCGCCTATATGCCGCGCAACGGGCCAGGTTCTTGCGCGCCACTTGCGATACTTGCAACCCCCCCCCACCCCCTCCGTCTCCTTCATCCTTTACTATTCTTTCTGTAGGAAACAAAAAGTTGTATTTGAACTATTTATTGCACAAATCGACATCAAATAGACAATAGCACAGGCGTCGAATCAATACAACAAAAAATGAAGCGTATAGGATGAGGTAGAGGAAAGAAAGTGAAAGATACAAATACAATGACAATGAAGACGATAATACGGCAAAATCAAGTAGTTTCACAATTGGACAAACTAATGGGAATGGAACACAGTTGGGATTGGGTAGTCCACTCGGGTCGATCAATAAATATGTTGGGATAAGATTAATGAAGGTATGCAAACAACAGTTAGATGAGGATACAGGAGCGACTAGAGCAGGTGTTGGCTTGGTTTGGCACGGAGAACCACCAATCGAGAGCAGAGAACGGAAGGAGGAACGATCCAAGCATCTGTAATCACATGGTATTGATCGATCGATTTGTATTATTGAAATAACAGATCTAAACCATACAAAAACACTACTCACATCTACCGTAGCCAAAGTATTCCAATCATTCCGCCCATATCTACCATATCCACTGTGAATCCAATCATTCAACTCATATATAACTACTAAGTGTGGTCAATCATTCTGTCATATCCACCGTTTCCATCATAAGGCTCATATATACCGTATCAAAAGTCTTCCACTCACCATGTCATCCAATATGTGCATCGAGTACTTCCATCACTCCGAACAGAATGACGTCTCGACATCACGACAACAGTCGATAGATGAACCTTGACCACGACTGAAATGATGAAATATATAGTTATGCATTTGAAACGTGTAGATATAGTGTAACACAATCAATGACATCGGTGGTGCTCCCGTAGAAATTTATTTATCTAATGAATGTGACAAATCGTACAAGTAACAAGAAGGATATCTTTCTTCAATTTCAAAACCAATCAATAAATCTCTCCCAAACCGAAATTTCACAAGCGATGTAACTCCATCACTCTCATCTTTTGGTTCATTACTAATGTTTTAAATGATTGATAAACAAATAAGAAAAATAATAATTAAATCATAATGTACCTCTGTGAGAAATATTTAATCTTATTGATGAGTGTATCGAAGGGTTAGGGCCTCGAGAATTCTTGCTGAAGGCTGAATGAATCTAAAACTGAGGTTAATCCTTCAGTTGCTTGATAGTGAACACAAATAGATGGAGATGGTTATAAAAAGGGCTATAATTAGAAGTATCCATGTACGAGTGAATAACTAACTGGCACAATATAAGTTCCAATAAAAAGGAGTCTGAACAGCGGTACCTTGTCCAACTGCGAGTGCTGTGTAGCCCTCCTTCAGGGGATGTTCACCGATGTTGAGGACCTACAGAATATTCAATCAATAATTCTCAATGAATATACATCTCATGACGACCAGACGGACTGCTAAGTAGTGGACACAAAATGAAAGCCAGCTGGATAACTATCCGACCATTTTGTGGCCGCAGCTTGGCCGTCCGTCGGATACGGGCATGTTCGGTTGGTAGTTACGGTTATCGGATCTATTTAGCATACACAGAGAATGGGGAACAAGCTTGCCGCAAGTATCGGGCGAACTTGTGAACAATGATTCGGCAACCACAAAATATAATTTGCCGGCAACTTGTTTCATCCTTGCTCCATAAACAGAGCAAGGATGAAACAAATAACCGGAAATTAACCCTAAACTGAACTCTAAAAGCAACAACGAAGCAAGTTGCAAGTAAATTTATTCGCAATTTACGAGACTGTTGCATGTTTGCGGCAAGCTTGCTCCAGATTATCTATGTACGTTGATATAGTTTACTACGTGCCTGCGACTTCATGCAACATCTAGAATTGTGTTCATACGACTGCAGGCACGTAATAGATATGTAACACAGCAAATAGTATGAAATCAAGGAAAATAGACTGAGTGGCAAAAGATGTAACCTCGTAAGTTCACAGCGGAAATCCTCGATCTCCTCTTCTTCATACTCGCCGGTGGTCGGTTCCTTGAACGAGCCGTGACACTGGCGACTAGTTAAACACATATTATTATAGCAACAACAGTGAATATATACGTGAAACGAAAAAGTTAGAAAAATAACGAAATTGCGAGGAAAATATTCAATTTGCCGAACGTGCGCGATTTACACAGTAAAGCATGCAGCAAAAAGTTGCACTTCGGGCGCGCAAGTGTTGCATATGTTGCGCGCAAGTGGTGATTGTGATAACTTGCGGAGCAAGGTACTGTAAGTTGCGCGCAAGTGGTGCACATGTGGCGCGCAAGTGGCGATTCTGATAACTTGCGCCGCAAGGTACCGTAAGTTGCGCGCAAGTTGCGAGAAAAAACCCGAGTGATAATATACGCGCTTACATATGCATATTTGTGTAATGAGGAATAAATTAAGGAATTATTATCTGGCTTGTCAGCTTTTTCTTAAAAGCTATTTGTTAGACTACGAATGAAAAGTGTTCTATTTCTAACTGAATCGTGACTATTAACATAATTTTTATTTGCGTATTCAGTTCATAAGTATAGACTACCGCATGCGGCCTTTAAGGAGGGCAATCAAGCGGGAATCTACGTTTAAACACAGTATGCATAGAAATTTTGGAAAAAAAGAGAGTCAAACCAGAAATGTTTATAACAAAAAAAGTTAATTTGTGAAAGCGGTAATACGGCATGACATATTTATGTATTACATAAGAATAGTGAAATCATGTCCCGTACTTTGAAGTTCTCCTTGTATGTTGCTTGTTATCCCAATTTGTAGAATTAGGATGAGAATGAGTATGCTAAAGTACAAAATATTTTCATTTTTAAATAAAATAAATAAGAACTGCATGATGTCCTTCATGAATGGATTGAATAGAAACTTTATGAGTTGCGGCATCTTCGAGAATCCTATCATTTGAATAAACATTCTACAATTAATTTATATATCATACATAGTATTGTTGTATCTTAACCTGGATCAATGTTCTAGCTCTTTCGAATATTGGTTCATTTTTATGGTCGTCAGCAACAGTAAGAATCTAAATAATCATTTATAGAATAATTAAATAGGGATATCCACCTTATTAAGAAATAATACCATTGCAAGAGGGACAAATTTATCGAATGCTCTTCTTACCAAATCAAAAGTAAGAGCACACTCAATTCCAGCATATCTTCAAAATAAAAAGAACTATGATATTTTATAATACAATAAATATGATACCTTACAAAATGAATATGATAACTTTCAAGTAGATTAGTTGTATATTCAATTCTTTCTTTCATTGATAAATTCCAACATATTACTTTAGCTAAATCTTCACCGAAACAACCACTATGACATACTATAATAGAAAAGAAGAAATGAATATGATAGAGTTAGATTAATACCACTCCAATTTAATAAACCAACAACGATTCCATCTTTCTCAAACACATTCTTAGCGTATGGTTCCCCATGAACTAAAACCTCAAAGTAATAGATAAGAAGATTAAAAAGGAATCATTCCTTACTTTGGGAACATTTAATTCATCACATGATTCTAATATAGTCTGTTGTAGATATTCAACGGAAAAATACTTCTTAATAGCCTATTAAGAATGAATTGTTATGTATAGACGATAAAGTATATTCATACTTCCATTCTACTTCTTTCAACTTCATGTCTCTCACAAAATTCTCTGATTTCTAGATAACGAGATGATATAGATGAGAAATAAGAAGAAGGAAGATCAACTATTACAGTCGACCTAAATATATCCAATTATGATTAAGAGGTAAGAATGAATTAAAACCATGAATTTTCTCTTCTCGATTGTGCATGAATCAATGCAAGTCTCTTGAGAAGATCTCTTACGATATCAATCTTAATATATACATTAATCATATATTTAATTCAGTTATTAACAGATAATCCATCTCTATCGTTTCCTTCATTTCCTTTCTCAAGTAAATCTTCCATTAGAATCATTGCTCCTCCACTTTCGTTATGATGTTTCTTAAATATTTATTTAACCAATAAATGATAAATCATGTATACCAAATACCTTGATGTAGTAAATTTCTGGAGCAACAATTTTCTTGAAATTATGAACCCATTCATATGTATTACACTCTCTGAATAATATTTGGATAATATGTCATAATGTAAATGTGTAACCTCTTGAACATTGTATACAAAGCCTTTCCTTTATCTCCATCTCTTGCTTCTCTACATACTGGAACCTATAACGATAGATATAGATAGATGAATGAGATATTGATACCTTGAGTACATATGAATGGGGTAGTCCTATTTCTTCCCATCCAAATGTCAATCGTATCACAGCTGATACACTTGCTGCTTCTCAAACAACCATTTTGGAAATTATTTAAAATATGAAAATGAGTAACCAGTTGCAGATTCACTATTGAGTCTTTCTGCTATCCATGATGATCCTCCATCTATCTCTTTATGAAATCTTTGACTTATTACTTCTGAATAAATAGATCTTTCATCTTATATATAAAGAAGATGAACCTATTATGAATTGTATGGACACATCAGTGGAACAAATCATTTCTCTTTTCTCACATTCATTATTTTCTTCAATCTGTTCATTAGTTATAACAGCTACGGCAGAATCATTACTACAATAAAAAGGGTGTGAATAGAGAGGATAAATGAATAGAATGAGATATAAATAGAATACCTCTCAGTATCTGATACTTCTTCATCATCATTTTGATCTTTAGATATAATTGATGAGATTATTGATCCACGAAAGAAACTCTTTCTATGGCCATTCTTATTCACTCCCTATACAATAAAATATATGAATAAGAAATTACAATAAAACGTACCAATCTTCCATTATTATCATCTGTATCTGTATCTCCTTCCTCCATAACAGAGGCACCGCATCCCATTATCACCTTATAATACATATATTGATCACATTTTCGTTTCGGATGTATATGACTATTCGAGATGATGATACTATGCACCGTTACATTTGCCTTATATGTCTACGAAGTCACGTAAACAACTTTTCGTTCAAGTAGGTCATGGTAATCAACCATTATTGAACGGTGATTACGGTAGCTTCTTATCGTACCCCTATGGGGAATCAGGGTAACGATAAGAAGCTACCGTAATCATCGATCAATAATGGTTGATTACCATAACCTTTTCATCAAAACGTCGTTTTCCCCGTTGGGCATTCCACACAGCCTTTGAAACGCTATCATTTTACAGGGACACCATGTAGGCGCCCATGCAGGAACGTAAGGCAAATGCAGACTCTTTACAAAGACGCTCTTACGAAGAAAGACGATCTTTACATTTTATAATCAATAATTTAAGGATCATATTTACAAGACATAATAAGTATAAACATTATAAAGTATTTATAGATCAAAAATAGTGGCCAATTTCATTTTGCCTTTTTTTTATTAAGAGTAGACAAAAAAAAATTCTATTACTATCTTATTTTTACACTGTAACGCAGTCTGCGGTAATAATAAGTAAAAAAAAGAAAATAACCATTTACCATTTAAAAAAATAAAAATAGAAGAGATGAGAGAATAACCATTAACAAGAAAAATAATTGAGAATAGACTAGAATAGTGACTTTTGAATGAGAGTATGGATAGAATGAAGATTGTATACCACCTGCTGAGAATGACTTGAAGCTATTGAAATAGAAATAGTCAAAGGATCTAATAGCAGATAAACAGAAAGACAACATAATTGGGAAGGAAGTGTAGAGAAATTCATGTGAACTATGGCTGAAACGCAAAATAAACGAGGCAGAGAAAGGATTTAGAAAGGATGATTGAATCGACAAACAAATTACTCATGTGGAAGAATGACGAATAAACAACTGCATATTCATTTCGATTATCAAATATTAAGTTTATACAGTATACTTGTATAACAGATCAGATATTTAACAAGTTAGAACCAAATCGAAATAATATTTGAAATTAGCGGAGAATATGTAAATAGGTGATTACAATTTAGAAGGAATAACTTTTGTTATTCCCTTTTCAGTTATAATATTGAGAAGACTTCCTGAAGGTGGTCTACATGATTCATCTTTAGTATAAGAAATGAGTAGATCAGCAATCCAATCTAATTCAGTCCATGATGAAAGATCCGCATTCTTATCCACTACAATAATATCATCAATTGTTTCTCTCATTTGATGTCTTCGACAAATGAAAAACAAATGCAAAAAAATTCGACTACTTGTTGTCTACATCATTTTGCTTCTGCATATATATATATATGAGACGAATCGCCAGAGGTTCGACCACCCCCCGGACATAGAAATTTCGACCCCCTGAAAAATTCAGATTAAGTACTTTGAACGATGCTCTATCGAACTGCGCTTTCCGAATTTGCATATCTGCTCTCATTTTCGAGTAGTGGTAGGTCAAAGTTGGCAGGTACGGTATTTTTGGCTCGAGTGTGCGTCAGAAAAATGATCATAACTCCGTTCAAAATAATGATAGACACTTTTCCAAAATCACATCGAAAGAGGAGATCTTGCGCAACATTTCCCAGTTGGTGACGTCATTTTTCGACCATGCTCCGGTGCTGGGCGGTCGGTTTTATGAAAAAGTGACGTAACTTTCCTAATCGGAAAAAGTGCACTTTTCTTCTATGCGCGTTTTGTTGCACCCATATGTGTCTAAAAATGACCCAAGTTTCAGAGGATTTCCGAATTGGAAAAAAAAAGCGTTGATTTTAGTAACGCGACCTCGGACCTGTCAAAGGAAAGAACGGCTTATTCCTTTATCAAGAAACAGCAAAGGAGCTTAAATGACTCAAAAACATCCGAAAAAGCATTACGAGCTCAAAATACCCATATACGACAGTTATTTGAAACACAAAATCACCGAGTTCCGAAAAAATTGAAAAAACCCATATTTTGCTTTTCCACGTGGAAAAAACGTCTCAGTAATGTTAATTAATCTTTATAATATTTCTTATAATGTTTTTGAACATTTATGTTTTTGGAAGTGAAGGCCTACCTGCTCTTAGAGCCGAGATATCCGCCATCGAGATTACACGCGTGCGCCCCAACTCCGCGCGATGTGTTGCAATAAAATGAACGTTTTCCAGCTCAGAATGACTCAAAACAACTTGTTTCATCATTCTTATCACGAAAAAATACCTTTGAACAAGTTTTCTGTGTCTGTAAAAATCAGCAAAAGATTTGGATCGAACCGGGGTTCGAACCCGCTCGGTGGTAAAGGTAAAGAGCTAAAGAGGTACCGCTCTAAAAACACCGAAAAAAAAAAAAAAAAACTCTAAAAAAAATCCACGTGGAAAAGCAATATATGGGTTTTTTCAAATTTTTCGGAACTCGGTGATTTTGTGTTTCAAATAACTGTCGTATATGGGTATTTTGAGCTCGTAATGCTTTTTCGGATGTTTTTGAGTCATTTAAGCTCCTTTGCTGTTTCTTGATAAAGGAATAAGCCGTTCTTTCCTTTGACAGGTCCGAGGTCGCGTCACTAAAATCAACGCTTTTTTTTTCCAATTCGGAAATCCTCTGAAACTTGGGTCATTTTTAGACACATATGGGTGCAACAAAACGCGCATAGAAGAAAAGTGCACTTTTTCCGATTAGGAAAGTTACGTCACTTTTTCATAAAACCGACCGCCCAGCACCGGAGCATGGTCGAAAAATGACGTCACCAACTGGGAAATGTTGCGCAAGATCTCCTCTTTCGATGCTTTTTTTGGAAAAGTGTCTATCCTTATTTTGAACGGAGTTATGATCATTTTTCTGACGCACACTCGAGCCAAAAAATCCGTACCTGCCAACTTTGACCTACCACTACTCGAAAATGAGAGCAGATATGCGAATTCGGAAAGCGCAGTTCGATAGAGCATCGTTCAAAGTACTTAATCTGAATTTTTCAGGGGGTCGAAATTTCTATGTCCGCGGACCCTCCGAAACGGTCGATTTTCTCGCGATTCGTCTCATATATATATATATATATATATATATATATATATATATATATATATATATATCGCATAAAGCATAAAATACGACTTGCCTTTCTATTCATAGGTGTGTCAAGTACATTTGGGAGTAATGCCAAAACAGTAGATCCATGCGGAAGACCTTAACAATACTAATTATTTAATAGAAGCTTAAAGAATACCAGATTTTTGAGCTGCTAAAGAAGATGTTAACTGATGAACTGCTGCCTTAGCCATACCGTAACCAAGCATTCCAGGTGTTCCAGAAAGAGCCTAGTTGAATTTGAAATGAATAAATAGAATGACGATAGGATACAGAAGCAGCTCCTGTTAACTGGAGAAGACCACCAGAGGAAAGATGATGAGCAGCTATACGAGAAGCGATTAAAGATGACCAAATTGATTGTTGAATCATAAGATCAGCATTCTTTATCATTGTCTAGAATTCAAACATTCAGTATCAACCTAGCAGGAACAATTGCAATAGTAGATCATCATAATGTTAAGCATGTTCTAATTTGTAGGTTTTATTTTAGAGATGTATGGATAGAACTGGAACTGTGTGGATGAGAAAACGCACTGCGTTTCGAGAGCGCTCATGGTGTAACAGAGAAAAAGGTAGAGCGAAAAAGAGAGAGCACACAAAAGTGAGAGACACAGACGACGAGAGTACACCACGGTGCAATTATACCGTAATTTTTTTTGGCATTTTGCCAAAATTTCAATGCGCGCACTCACTGTGGTAAAGTAAAGCTGTGAAAACGAACCTCACTACTGGAATTTCCACATGCCCATCCGCCCGCTACACATAAAATAGCATCCAATTTTTTGCAACCATCGAGACTTTTCTTCATTTCAGATAGTACTTGATTTTCCTTAAAAATGCGTTTAAAAAATAGTTCCGCAAACATTTCAAGAACTAAAGTGAAACCTGGTCAACAAAGTTTTGACTCGAGATGGAGATTGACGTATCTGCAACATTACTCTCACTTAGATCCACACTGATAACATAAAATCCATTAGATTTGAACTTATTGACAAGAGTGGAACCCAAGGCACCTCTTCCACCATACACTAGTACTCGCTTAGAAGACATATTGGAAACCTTCAATACGTACCAATAATATTAATAATAATTTGAGCAAAAGAATGAAACATCACAAACGAAGCAAACAACTAAGAACTCATTAATGAGCTGTTTGAACGAATTTGGAATTTTGCCAGATCTTTCTTGGCAAAGTGCCAAAAAGATAAAAACATACGGTACTTAGGAAAGTGTGTGCGGAATGAAGGGTCCTGAGTGGAATTACCACTTCGCATAATTTTCTTTACTGGCCTATATTTCTTTCTAATTTTAAGGTCTCTTTTTTTTTGTTATTTTGAATTCTGTTTTATACTTTTCATGATAGTTTTACTTATTTATTGCTGTTCATTATGCCTGTTTCAGAACATGGGTGCCTACAAGTACATGCAAGAGATATGGCGCAAAAAGCAGTCTGAAGTGTCTAGATACCTCCAGCGCGTCAGAATGTGGCAGTACAGGCAGCTTTCGGCCGTCCACCGCGTAACGAGACCCGCTCGTCCCGAGAAGGCTCGTCGTCTCGGTTACCGTGCCAAGCAAGGCAAGTCCTTTTTAGAAATAGGATTATGTTAATTGTGCGTGCTTATTCTCAGTTTAGTGACTTAATGTTACATTACTGTTGCACATTCACGCTATATAGAATGAGCGGATTTCGCTAGCACCACGTTATTTATCGTGGCAGTTTGATAGTAGACCGTTGTACAATGAATTCTTACTGGCTGGTCATTAAATCAATTTATAGGATTCGTTGTCTACCGTGTTCGTGTCCGTCGT
This sequence comes from Parapristionchus giblindavisi, assembly GCA_943737045.1. Lineage (NCBI taxonomy): Eukaryota > Metazoa > Nematoda > Chromadorea > Rhabditida > Diplogasteridae > Parapristionchus > Parapristionchus giblindavisi. Next base: position 113,407 of record CALSFV010000138.1, on the reverse strand, counting down.
GGAGGTAGAAAGCGCCCCGTCACAAAGGGTCAGACCTACGGAAAGCCCAAGACTCACGGAGTCAACGAGCTTAAGTTCCAGCGTAACTCGCAGTCCGTAGCTGAGGTAGCGATTTCGGGATCAGATTTAAAACGACCCATTACAAGTAATTTCCATAGCACTCGAGTTCAATTTCGCACAATATATTCAATATTTTTCAAAAATGTCCCTGCTCCCTCCGACGATCTGGATTGATCTCGGGCATATTTGAGAGACATCTTATGTATTTGTTTTAGGAGCGTGTCGGTCGTCGCTGCGGTGGTCTCAGAGTTCTTAGCTCTTATTGGATTGCTGAGGATTCTACCTACAAGTTCTACGAAGTTGTCCTGATCGATCCATTCCACAAGGTAAATTAGTTTTTTTGTTCGTCGAATATTATTAGCTCGTTAGATTCACGCTCGGTATCATTTATATCGAATCGTTTTTATAATGAGCAAAAGTAAAACTGGAAAGGTTTTCGCTAGCTCCGGGTGAATTTTCACCGGCGTTTGATAGTACGCCTTTTCACATCTGTTTAGTTTGTATTATTTATGTTTATAACAATTACATTAAACCACTGGAAAAGTTTCTTTTAAGGCCATTAGAAGAAATGCCGAGATCAACTGGATTTGCAACCCCGTTCACAAACATCGTGAGCTTCGTGGACTTACCTCCGCTGGACGCAAGTCTCGTGGCCTCGGAAAGGGACATCGTTTCGCCCAGACCAAGGGTGGATCTCGCGCCAAGAACTGGCTCCGTAAGAACACCAAGATCTTCAGACGCAAGCGCTAAACGTCAAATGTTTTGTGAAGTCTGGAATAAGTATGAGAGCAGCGCCAGTTCTTTTACTTTTTCTGATTTCCTTGCAGTTTTTCTCTTGTTTCTGTCTTCAACTATCAAGTTATTTGTTGTTGTTTGTTGCTGAGATAAGAGAGGTTGCTATATTATATGTTCTTTGTTAACAACGGTGGTTCGAAGCCATACGGTACTTCATGGGTACAAGGGATTCACAACGGTTCCCAAGCTTTTCCGAAACCAGCAAGCGTTTTTGGTTAGGTTTAAAGTAGTAGTCCTAGTGTTCTGGATTCCTGCCATACCACACAAGTGATCGCGTAGGAGGTTTTTTTCTGGAATCCGTTTGTCATTAAATTCCCGTGAATTTTGAAAATGCAAGTATTTCGATAGTCCCTACGGAGCACTCATTCTTGGTGGTTTAGGGGCATGTCACAGTTTGGGAAAGATTCATTTTCGAGCTAGTTCCCGAAATTTTCGTTGAGTTTGTCTTATTCATTCCTCATCTATGGTTCCATCTTATTTAATTTCACACAAAATATTATCTGAAAGTCATAGAAAATTAGGTGACTGGGGTTACATGTTACCTTCGAATGCTCGAGAATCTAATGCGGAATGATTCATAGCTGTGGGCGTGGTTATCGATTAGAAACTTTTATCAGTTGTATAGAAGCGATGTCGGACGGTGAGTTGGAAAATCCTGTTGATGAGTTCTATCGTCCTCCTGAGAAGAAGTCTGTCGCCGAAATATTGAGGTTTGTGTTGTTGTTATAGCCAGACAGAATTAACGTTATTGTTAGTGCGGACAGCGGTGATGATGCGTTAGACCGTTACAAAGCTTCTTTGCTCGGGGATACTGCATCCGCTCCTCAGGTTTTAAATATAAAAGAAGTTATTGAAGATGAGAATTTGTTTAGGTTATAATAGATCATAGCGATGCTCGTGTAGTGATTCCTCAGAGTCTAGCCATAATTGTTGGAGGTGAAGTTAAGGATTCTATCGATCTTCGAAAGGTATCTTCGTCATTTCATTCATTTCACATGTGTTCTTCTTCTTATCATAAGTCGAAAAGTATGTTACAAAGTACCAAGCCTGACCGAATTTTGAGCCAAAATTTCACAAAAATCGAATAACCTGGCCGGATTTTGAAAACCGATAACCTAGCTATTCGACCTATGCATCATATAGGCTATGCTTATTATTATTATTATTCATTATTACTTTATTATATAAATTAGAATAAAGTAATAATGAATAATAAAAAGTAATATCAAAAAATTTGGAGTAGAGTATGATTCCGAGTATTTAAAGTAGTTTTCTTCTATTGAGTGCTTAATTTGTGAAAGGAGTTATTATTTTAGTGTTGTGATGGTGCAAGTATGAGATTGAAGGAAGGTGTTCAATATCAATTGAGACTTGGATTCAATGTACAACGAGAGATTGTTACTGGACTACGGTTTAGTATCCATATTATATATTACAATCACATCATTTCTTTCAGTTATCTTCACCGTGTCACTAAGATGGGGATCACTATTGAGAAGGTATATTAGATGAATTTGAGTGATGCCTAAGATCGTTTTTTTCTTTCCATAGGTTGAAAAGTATGTTACAAAGTACCAAGCCTGATCGGATTTTAACCCAAAATTTCACAAAATTCGAAAAACCTGACCGGATTTTGAAAACCAAAAACCTAGTCATTCGACCTATGATTCTTACCATGTCATCGACATTTATTCAAGAAAGTTTTAAAGCCTGAAATTGTAGTTTTTTTTCCCAAATTCTGTGATGCCTTTTATTTAACTCTTTTAAAAATTTCTTTTTGGTCATTTATCCTCGGTTCACATATCTTAATTTTTTTTGGTTTTCCCCTTCATTAATGAGTAACGTGAACTCATCTAGCTCTCGCACGGAATTTAGAAGAGAATATATTTCAGAGCCAGAGCCCACATTCTAGATGACGTTTTTTCTTACAAATTATTTTTTCCATAGGTCGAAAAGCACGTTACAGACTACGAAGCCTGGCCGCATTTTTTGTCGAAAATTCCATTAAAATCGAAAAACCTGACCACATTTGGGAGTTAAAAAAATAACTGAGCGCATTTGAGCCGAAAATTCCCGAAAAGTGATAAAACATGGTAAAAGCTTTGAAAATTTTAATATTCGCGCTACAAAACGTTGAACATATTTCTGGCTGTTGATTAGGTTACCGTATTTGACAAAGGCTTCTCTCCCTTTAAGGAAGCATATATGTTGGGATCGTATGGACCAAGAATGGATATTCATCACTATAATACTCCTGTTGATACAGCTCCCGATGGAATGATGCAGAGAGGAAAGTAAGTCATTTATTTATATTCATTATTTTCAAGAAAATACAGTCGGTCAAAATACAATAATTGCTTTAAAAATAGTGTGTATAAATGATGCTTCTTGTCCATTACATAGGTGGGCGCTTAAAAACGAATTCTTTTTGCACACAGCCTTGCCTTATCTTGCGGGGCCTTGCGCATAGCTTTGCGTCGCAAAAATTGGAAAATATTCAGCTAAATCTGCTAAAAAATGGCCATGCGCATAGAATTGCCTTACAATTTCCCGGTTTGTGCACAGCCTTTCCCCCAGTGTGCCCACCTATGGTCCATTATATGATTGTTACTGTGACTGATAAACATGGTTAAGATACAAGATAAAGTCAAAGCTAATCGATGATGATGAACATGAATATCTATCATGGACATGGACTCTTGACATTGTTAAGGATTGGTAATTTGATCATTCTTAGTTTGAACACTGCTTTATTTCGAAATGCGCAGTTGATTTAAACTAGCACATGTTATTGTGGTTAATAGAATGTATCAATGTAATTACTGTATTTGTGTTTCAATTGTATATCTATAACTAAAGTATATATATATATATATATATATATATATATATATATATATATATATGTTGATATAGTAGTGTAATTGAGTGTGAAGTAGTCTGAATACCGGTTCATCACATTCTATATATCACCTCGAGCTATTTACAATTTCGAACCCCGTTGTGTGCACCTTTTCATATCCCGTACGTTGATTATTTGATAAAACCTTATCTATGCACCATTTCCTCGAATTTTTGTTTGGACAAATGGCATATCCAGGTTAAATATCTAAGACAATGAAATATTTTAAAAAAGGAGCGAAATAGATTATATGATTGCAACGTCATTTCGGAGATTGACAACAATGGCTGAAGGAACTGTAGCTACACTTATCAAACAGAAATTAACTGATCGATTTGACGTATGTTATCTGATATGATTTCATTGTGAATATTCTTTCTATTACAGCCTTCTCATCTATTTGTTCAATGTGAATCTCATCTGCACAATGTTCCCAAGGGAGCTGAAATGCATTTTTTGGTTCAAATTGTTTCTACCGAATTTGAAGGAAAAACCGTATTACAGGTACTTTAAGTATTTTGCATCTGTAAAATTGAATTATTTTAGAGACATCGACTTGTAAATGAATGTCTGGGAGATGAATTAAAGAATGGAGTACATGCTCTTAGAATAGATGCAGTTGTACCTTCTAAATGGAATGGAGAAGAACCAATTGAGAGTCCAAAATGTTTAGGGGGGTCTAAGAAATAATATGTAATCATACTATGTTAATAAAGATATCAATTCATATTGTATCAAGCAGTTGTTTTACATAAGCGTATTTATCGCGCGGAATATTGTATTTTGTACTTGGATCGGAAAATATTGCGAAATAATATGTCCCGCCCATCTATTTCCTCATGTTCTTACTTACCTATATACGTCGTACGTTTCTGCATTTATCTTTTTCCTATAAAACTGATTTGACTAATGATATAGGCAAACCTTGTGGTTCGATGATTTATATATTTACTATCTAATGGAATTGCGATGAAAACATTAAATGGCAGTGACCCTTATCGCAAACTAATTTTTATCTTCGTATTTCATTTTGCTACCATTTTTTACTGTTCATGTTCTATGAAAAAATCGTCAGAGGTAAGGATAACGAAAAGGAGATTCTCCCTCACACATTATTAACAAAGCTGTTTTCCCTACATTATAAGAAATAAAATATTGATTGATAATGTAATTATAGAATGTTATCTCGTCTTACCCTATCATCATGCCGCCATCTATCAAAATCTTCTCATAATTCATCCAGATTCACTGGAAACTCGGGAAGATTCACACAATACACTGTAATTTATTTTATTTCTACACTTAACCGTATAGGACGGACAAACCAAATGACCGCGGTTGTTTGGTTTGTCCGTACTATATGGATCACGTTTCTTACTTATGAAAATATTAAACGGAATAAAGATAAATTAAATATTAAGGCTTTCAACAATGTTCGAACTCGTACTGGACCAACACTCAAAGAGAAACTTCTTGGTCCTACTACTGGAAAACGTATGATCATATTATTTAAAGATATTTATTTGATCTAAATATTTTGAGCTTGATATTTTCGGGGGAAGCTGGTTGAGATATGTTTGTGAAATAAATAATTGTAATTATAGCATTTGTATATGGTACATATGCATTGGCTGGAGCATCAGTATTGGGAGTTGGAGCACTTGCTTATTATGGATTAGGAATGAGTAAAGATAAAAGTATTCTACATGAATCTGCGTATGTTCATTCATTCATTCATTAAATAATGAAAGTGTTATGGATGTTTATAATAATACTATAGTTGTATGATATAATGATTGATATTGATTGATATAGTACATGGCCATCATATGTTCGTGATCGTTTATCATCTACATATGGATATCTTGGTGCATCTCTTGGTATAACTGCATTGAGTGGGATAGCTGCATCTAGAAGTCATACACTTATGAGATTAACTGCTGGAGGTGGAATGTTGGTATGACATACACTATCTATATTTGACTATCTATCAATCAATATATATGACAGGCAATGTTTGGTACTCTAGCTGTTATGATTGCTACTGGAACAATAGCTAGATCTATTCCATATGATAATACTCTTGTGAAGGTATTCAATTGATCTATTTTATTGATTGATTATATGATGATATCATTGTAGCATACAGCATGGTTAGTTCATTCTGGTGTAATGGGAGCTGTTCTAGCTCCTCTTTGTTTCCTTGGTGGACCTGTTCTTATGAGAGCTGCATGGTACACTGCTGGCATTGTAGCTGGTTAGTCATCATCATCATCATCATCATCATTAGTCATCAATCAATATATGATTGTAGGTCTATCAACAGTAGCAATGACAGCTCCGTCAGAGAAGTTCCTTATGATGAGTGGACCATTGGCTATGGGATTAGGTGTTGTATTTGTATCGAATATAGGAACATTCTTCCTTCCACCTACATCTGCTCTCGGCGCAGGTACATTCATTCATTCATTCATTCATTAATTCATTCATTCATTCATTCATTCATTCATTCATTCATTTTCTCTTATCTATCTACCATCAAAACGAAAAAAAGGGAAACATTTGTCAAATAATTTGACAAAATTTGACAAAAGTTCACAAGTTTCCCATTTTTAGCATTTTTCTCGATCTTGATTATGTATTATTTAAGGTTTTTTTATTGTGGATGTGTTTGCCCAATACAATTATGCACGACAAAAGTGAAAAAAATAATCGGGAGTGCTGCGGAGCAGAATTAGTATACTGTAGCATACTGTAGAATCTCACTGTAAAACTGCTACCATCGCGCCTTTTTCGTCTAATCATAGATATATCTAACATTACCTGACTTCCTATAGCGAATTTGCACTGTTTGGATCATGGCATTGATCAGGCTGCAAAAGCGGTTTACTGTAGAAAATCCTACCGTATACCACTTTCCCGAAACAACGTTCAGAGTAATTTATTTCAATTTTTTTCCTCATAGGTCAATTAGGCAAGCCCAGTGATGCTCAAATACCCTATTATCAAATAAAAAAAACTTACAACCGCGTTTAGATATCATGATCAAAAATTTCAAAATCTTGTGAACTTTTCATAGGTCGAAAAGTATGTTACAAAGTACCAAGCCTGACCGCATTTTGACCCAAAATTTCACAAAAATCGAAAAACCTGACCGCATTTTGAGCCAAAATTTCACAAAAATCGAAAAACCTGACCGCATTTGAGCCAAATTTGCCAAAATTCGAAAAACCTGACCGCATTTTGAAATCCGATTACCTAGCTATTCGACCTATGGAACTTTTGTAAAATTTTGTCAAATTATTTGACAAATGTTTCACTTTTTTCGTTTTGACGGTATCTATCTCCATCTAGGTCTTGCATCCATTGTCATGTATGGAGGACTCATTTTATTCTCTGCCTTCCTTTTATATGATACTCAGAGAGTTGTCAAACAAGCTACACTTTATCCTCATAAATCACAATTTGGAGGTATGTATATATATATATATGGTTGATGAATAGTATATGATATGATATAAATTGTAGGATATGGAGCATCATATGATATCCCTTCTTTTGATCCAATCAATGCGTAAGTCATTCTTTGTTTACAGTGCTTGCCAATATTCTATGATATTTTGGTTTTTCAGTCATAACTTTTTTTCGCAGTCAACCGTTTCTCTTCATTTTTTAGTATGTTGGTATAGATGGTGCTGTTATATATTAACCCAATTTTTATCGATTTTTGATCACAAACAATAGTACAGTAATCAAATTACGAAAAATGACAATTTTCAGCGAAATCAGCACCTGGGCATATCGGCCTTTGGGGTCTCCGGAGAAGCTTGGATTCAATTCTATGTGTGGAAACTATGTGCTACAATGACTGCTTGAAAGTATTCAGGCATGGGGTTGATCAGGTTGTCGAAGGCGGAGGCGGAGGGTCCAGTGCAGATGGTAGCGGGTCCTTATCACACGTGATTTCCGATTCTTGTTTGGGGATGCTTTTCCCGCAGCGGAATGGGTCCCCTGTTTCGGATGTAGGACGTTCTCGATCACCACAGCTATCAGAACATCTTAGAGAAGTCGATACCGAACTGGGTCCGCACCACGTACCGCCGCGCCTTCGTTAAGGTGCTGGATTACGGTCTCAAGCGTTGGCCCACCACATGTTGTCGCCTAGTTTCGTCGTCGTAGGGTCCGGTAGATGGATGGATATAGTCAATCATGTTTCCTGAACATCATCCTGCACATATGGGAGGTATTAGAGCGTGCTGTGAAGGGATAGAAGGAAAAGAACGCGGCGGAGAAGTCCGTGTAGCTTCAACTCACTTTGGCTGCAATTCTCGCCTCCGCCTTTGGCAAGCTGATCAACCCCATGCCTGAATACTTTCAAGCAGTCATTGTAGCACATAGTTTCCACACATAGAATTGAATCCAAGCTTCTCCGGAGACCCCAAAGGCCGATATGCCCAGGTGCTGATTTCGCTGAAAATTGTCATTTTTCGTAATTTGATTACTGTACTATTGTTTGTGATCAAAAATCGATAAAAATTGGGTTAATATATAACAGCACCATCTATACCAACATACTAAAAAATGAAGAGAAACGGTTGACTGCGAAAAAAAGTTATGACTGAAAAACCAAAATATCATAGAATATTGGCCAGCACTGTAATTAGCATGATACAATGATCATTGAAAGGTAATAGAATTATTACTGTAAATTGGAGTGGTAAGGGACTAGGTTACTGTAGATTGGAAATGGGAAAGATAGTGAGACTAGGTTACTGTAGATTGGAAATGGGAAAGATGGTGAGACTAGGTTACTGTAGATTGGAAATGGGAAAGATGGTGAGACTAGGTTACTGTAGATTGGAAATGGGAAAGATGGTGAGACTAGGTTACTGTAGATTGGAAAAGGGAAGGATAGTGAGATGAGGGTACTGTAGATTGGAAAAGGGAAGGATAGTGAGATGAGGGTACTGTAGATTGGAAAAGGGAAGGATAGTGAGATGAGGGTACTGTAGATTGGAAAAGGGAAGGATAGTGAGATGAGGGTACTGTAGATTGGAAAAGGGAAGGATAGTGAGATGAGGGTACTGTAGATTGGAAAAGGGAAGGATAGTAAGATGAGGGTACTGTAGATTGGAAAAGGGAAGGATAGTGAGATGAGGGTACTGTAGATTGGAAAAGGGAAGGATAGTGAGATGAGGGTACTGTAGATTGGAAAAGGGAAGGATAGTGAGATGAGGGTACTGTAGATTGGAAAAGGGAAGGATAGTGAGATGAGGGTACTGTAGATTGGAAAAGGGAAGGATAGTGAGATGAGGGTACTGTAGATTGGAAAAGGGAAGGATAGTGAGATGAGGGTACTGTAGATTGGAAAAGGGAAGGATAGTGAGATGAGGGTACTGTAGATTGGAAAAGGGAAGGATAGTGAGATGAGGGTACTGTAGATTGGAAAAGGGAAGGATAGTGAGATGAGGGTACTGTAGATTGGAAAAGGGAAGGATAGTGAGATGAGGGTACTGTAGATTGGAAAAGGGAAGGATAGTAAGATGAGGGTACTGTAGATTGGAAAAGGGAAGGATAGTGAGATGAGGGTACTGTAGATTGGAAAAGGGAAGGATAGTGAGATGAGGGTACTGTAGATTGGAAAAGGGAAGGATAGTGAGATGAGGGTACTGTAGATTGGAAAAGGGAAGGATAGTGAGATGAGGGTACTGTAGATTGGAAAAGGGAAGGATAGTGAGATGAGGGTACTGTAGATTGGAAAAGGGAAGGATAGTGAGATGAGGGTACTGTAGATTGGAAAAGGGAAGGATAGTGAGATGAGGGTACTGTAGATTGGAAAAGGGAAGGATAGTGAGATGAGGGTACTGTAGATTGGAAAAGGGAAGGATAGTGAGATGAGGGTACTGTAGATTGGAAAAGGGAAGGATAGTGAGATGAGGGTACTGTAGATTGGAAAAGGGAAGGATAGTGAGATATGAAAGGAAGATTAAATATTGAAATGAGGTGGAAGAGTTATATTGTATATAATGATTTCAGTCAGATGTCAATCTACATGGATGTATTGAATATCTTTATGAGATTAGCTATGATTATGAGTGGAATGAGTGGAAATAAGAGAAAGTAATTCATATATCATCAATTATCGATTAACCCTCCTATCTTATCTATTTGATTGTACTAAATAGATGTCTCCCCTCCGGGTATTGAATGAATGAATAGTAGAAGTAACTTATATATTGTAATTAGTTATTCTCATGAATAAAGGTAAAGATTTAGAAGGTATTCAATTGAATATATCAACATATCATTTATTCCTCTTCTTCTTCCAACTTCTCACACCTCTTCCTATTATCATGACAAATGTCCCTTCCCAGAGAAGTCTTTCATTGTGACAGACAACCACTTCCTCTCCCTCTCCCTCTTCCTCTCCCTCTCCCTTTCCTTCTCCCTCTCCTTCTCATCTCACACCTATTGCTTCCACCTGTCTATCCTCATTCTATCAATTTCATCTATTCATTTCTATGTCTCTATTACAGTATCCATCATCTCATAGTATATTCAAACGTAAGTTCATTCATATCAATCAACTTCTATTATTCTTTCTTTAGGTATAGATGATCTACTTCATCATCCATATAAACCATCTTGTTCTAATCAATGCTCATCATCTACGATTACTGTAACTAAGGAGGAATCGATTGAAAAGTGTACTGTATGTGGTAAGGAATACAAGTAAGTGAATGAATTCTATTCACTATTGTATAGTTAGAGGGGGTATAGTCATTCATTCTACTCTTTCTCTTCTATCTTCTATTCCGACAGCCACAGGCGCTATTTTGATTGGTGAGAAGATGAGAGAAGAAGAGAGGTATTTCATCTTATTGGCCTATCACATATAAGAGATAGAGGGAAAGAGAGAGAGAATACTTTGTAACATAAGAGACAGGTGGTTGAAGGTCTACCACAGGTGTGTAGTATTTAGTTGATCTTAGTCATACAGACTACTGTATTGGTATATAATAGACAAAATGAAACAGTTTAACTAAGTTATACATAGTAAGTTATACAGTACGTGGTCAAGAATAACTGATAGATGAAATACTAAAGTACCGTAATTAAAGAATCGTTGTAGGAGTTCAGGAGCTATGAAAATGCATGAAAGAACTCATGATCCTCCTTGTGTATGTCATAAGTGTGGAAAGGCATTCAGTAGACCATGGTTATTGAAAGGACATTTAAGAACTCATACAGGTATACTCTACTATGAATACGATGCATCTAATGAATAATAGTGTAGGTGAACGACCATATGAGTGTGTTGAGTGTGGACGACGTTTCGCTGATCGAAGTAATCTCCGTGCACATGAACATACTCATAAGTAAGGAATTGTCATATGTAGTATACAGTAATCCTTATTTTATTAAGATCAGAACGAAAACATAAATGCTCCTTTTGTTCTCAAACATTCACTCGTTCTCATATAATGATTAAACATGAAGATTCATGTAAAAGAAGAGAATTTATTAGAAAAGATTAACATATCTTCATATACTTATATTATCACATAATAATGATAAAGTATAACTTTTATTTATCCTAAAGGCAGACAAATCATAGATATTCTATACATGTAGAAATATTTGTGATTCACTATAGATTGGTTGTCTATCATTCATTACAGTAGGAATATCAATTGTTGTAGTGGTATATAGTGGAGGGTATACTGTAGGTACACTCTCATATCTACTTAATTCATCGTAGTTTGGTACCTTTCTATAAGACTAAAAGTAGGATAATATTGATTGGTATAATGATCTTTGTATTACCTGAATATGAGATGGAATAAGTGATGATTGATTAATTGATCGACCAATGAACAAATGAGTTATAACTGGCCAACTAAATCATATCACAATTAGTATTTAAAGATAATTATAAAGATGGCAAGAATACATACAGATATGTTTGAAACAAAAAGAAAGATGAAAGAGAAGGTTATATTATAGAGATTGATAGAATATACTAATTGATACCTCCATTCAATTAACATTTGCATTGTCATACATACAATTACTCCTATCAGAATCCATAACTAAAATGTCGATTAAATATATTGATTGATATAAATATATTTCATACCGCATAAGGTTCAATATCTCCAATAATCTTTCCTATCGTTATTGATTTCTTTGTTGATTTCGTCTCACAAGTTAATCCAATAAAGTTTTCATTGCATATGCAATTCTATAATTATAAATTAGAATAAATCAATATATTAATGCCTATACTTACTGTTGATTTAACATATGTTAACTCCTTTCCATTGGGATTATAAATGAATTGACGTGTTCTGATATGATGAGAATGAATAAAGAGATATGAAGAGATAAACAAACGTCACGAATTCAACTTCTCCATTTATACATTTTCTTGTCTCACACAATCTTCCTTCATATCCTGGTTTACATTCACAAACAATAGTAGAATCACTCAAATGTGTCTATTATATCATACATATCACCGATTCCGTTTTAGATCGGAAATCCTCTAGACCAAAAACCTTGACGTAAACCAGACAACCGAATTTGATGTGATCTGTAGCTAATGATCAAACCATGAAGGACCCCAGATATCTCTTCTAGTTAGCACACGAATACGTTTTTGAATAACTCAAATGGATTATATTCAGGACTATACAACTTTACACCTGCGCTCTACACATGTAGTTTTGACAGGACCAAAATTTGCATAACATATATATTGTCAAAATAGTTATTTACTCAGGTAAATCGCTTTGCATCTAATCGGGGCATTTTTTGAATCTAATTAGAAAATTTTTAAATCTAATCAGAGAATTTTTTGAATCTAATCAGAACATTTGTCTTTTTGAATCTAATCAGAACGTTTTTTGAATCTAATCAAAGAGATTTTTGAATCTAATTTAGCCCTAGTTTCTTCTAAAATTGCTCTAATTAGATTCAAAAAGATTTGCCTGAGTAGATTGCGCTGGTGCAAAGTTAGTCCTGTAATCATATTTTGACCAGACCTTTTATTTATTTTTTTTATTTTTTGAAGATTTTATATGCTAAAAAAAGATATTTTACTTCAAAATCAAGTTTATGACCAGTGATTCTTTGCTGAGATCATTAATCACAGGATAACTGGTCAGGAGACTCTGCATAAATCTTACATTTCATATTGATTTGTAGATCGAAGTGTTCCTTCTTGACTACATTGATTATTGATTGATTGATGAGCTTAAAGAGGAGTCTTTTACAAGTACTGTAGATATGAAATAAATGCAATATCTTACCATGAATAATAGAGACAAGAATAAAAAGTAGTAGATACTTCATGTAAATATTGAATGTTTATTGATATGAATAGAAGATAGATTCAATTGTGACAGCCTTATCAGTATCTATCTATCTCTTACTCCACTCCCCATCAATTCATCCATTTTAACGTTTTATTACTGATAACAAAATTCGACGAACCATACTTTAATAGTGACATAATACATAATGTGATTTTTTTTCACTTAAAAATTAATTAGTAATTGATTATGTTATATATTTTATATTTTTCACAATTTAAAACTTTGATACAATTCTTGTCCGCACTGTTTATGTTGTGGCATTTATTGAACAGTCCAGTAATTATATGACTTCTCGTACATAAAAAATCATAAATTAAAAAATCACAGCATTATTATTTTCTATAAAATAAATCATTGTTTTTGTTGTCCTGTTGTTAATTTCTGATTATGACATTTGAAATACCTTTATCTCCAGCTCCAAGTCGATTCAGCTTAAATTTAGAAGTTACGCAATTCCGCTTTATCATTTTTGCATTTTCTCGAGCTCTTGGTGTATTCCTACAATTGAATCTTCTCATCGAAACTTACGGTGTCCACATATGACTCTTTCGCACTAACATTTGTTGACTGAAAGTGATAATTGGGACTGATATTTTTGGAGATAGCCATATCTGAACTTGCTATTTAGTATTCCGCAACTGAATCGTTAAAAATCCTGGTGATACGAAAGCCATGCATTTCAGTGAATTAATACGTTTCTGAATTATTGTATTCCTGCTCGATTTTTCACTAGAATCGTGAAATATCAGCGATTGCAAGGAGTACATATTTTCCCCGTTTTCACTGACTCACCCTTCACGCCAAGCCATGTAGTCATATGAAATTGCATGCTTATGTTCTCGGTAGTCTAAACATTGTACCTATCTAGTCACTGTTTTTCGTTAACTTTCTCTTTTCTCACTCTCTCACACTCTGTGTCAAACATGTGAGTCATTCTTGTACTTGATATATCTTTCGTTAATATTGTCGTCCATTGACTTATTTTTTTTCTTTATACGAAAGCTTCTATCCATTCAATTAGGTCAACTTCGAACTCTTTTATATTTGATAGAGTGAATAAATACGCTTTACTTTCATTTACCCATAGTACTGAATATGTATAATCTTCTCTACTTGAAATGACTTTTCTATCTTCATCTCTCTCAATCTCAATTTGTCTTTCATGGAATACCTCATGATAATTTAAACTCTAATGTTGAAGGAAATAGATGAGAGTGTATGTTAATACATTATAGATGTCTGAAAGTGAAGATGTTGCATCAACAACATCAAAGTCTTCATCCAATTCTCCTCCTACTAAAAAAGTTGTCGAGGAAAAGAGTAAAGAAGAAAAAGATAGTCGTGAGCGATTACATATTTGTTTAAAATATCGGACTTTACTGATATTAAATGTTATTGACATATTTAAATGATAAGAGAAAGTAAAATAATTATATATTCTTTGAGGAGAATTGAAACAAAAAGAATGGATGAAGCAATTTTTAGATGAATCAAAGAATAAAACAATAGCTGATTACATGGGAATGTTTATGGTTTGATTATATCATTTTAATATTCATTATGATATCTGATTAAGGCTATACGTATGAGACAAGAACAAATGAGAGGAGATGATGAATATTCATCCAATGTTGCTCTTCATCCTAATCAATATATACGCAATCGATATAGGGATATATTACCATGTATCATTTATCTATATTAATACATGAATGATCATATTATTATTATAGATGATTCAAATCGTGTATCGATTAGTCCAAATCCATGTGAGAATGCTCAAGGTTATATCAATGCATCCAAAGTATCACTCAAAGATGGATTGACCAATTTCATCGCTGCTCAGGTTAGCCATTCATAATTTGTGTCTAATTATCTATTGTCTAATAATGTATTAAACGTACGAGCCTGGATACGGTTATTGATGTGTGATATCAGTTAGACTTGTATATCTTAAAATGAAATATATGGATTGATTGAAGGCTCCACTCTCAAGTACATTGGATGATTTCTGGCAAATGATAGATGAACAAGGAGTACATCTCATTGTTATGTTATGTAAACTTGTTGAGATGAATAAGGTACTCTTCCCATTAATGACAAGTATAGATATTTGTTACACTATCATTTATCCTACTTTTTAACTACAATTGTCCATTTACGATAGATCTCGTATATATTGTAATTATCATTTGACTTTGTGATAGAGATGAGAAGGGCTACTATTTTATATAATATATTTGATGATATGAATATGCTTAATGATTTTACAATTTATTAATATTGTTGAGGCTAAATGTGAAAGATATTGGCCAGAAGTAATAGGAAGTACTCAAGTTTTTGGTATATATGAGATATCTTTTGAATCTGAAGAAAGGTATAGAAAAGAAGACTAATAGAAACATCACACAAATATTGTGTTATAGATTCGATGATGATGAATATGTATTAAGAAAATTGAAAATGAAGAAAGAAGGAACGAAAGAAGAAAGAATCATTCATCAATTACATTACAGGTTACATTCATATTTCACTATTTTTAGTGTAATTGCTTCATATTTTTATATGATTACATATGAATCTATTAAAGGGACAGTAACCCCTCTACTTTTCAGTGTTTGAATTCCCGCATTTGTTCCCCAGCACGATAACACTGCCACAGATATCCGAAATAATGTGCAAAAATTGCCGACAGGGGCAGGACTCGAACCATCGAGATTATTCCTCTGGGAACAGAGCTCTTACCATTAGGCTACAGGTGTTGCTTGACATTGGAGAGACAAAGTTGAGGACAAACGTGAGAGCATCGGAATTTGTACTTTAGCCGATCTTCATTTTACAACGTACCTTCTTTATGTTAGATTTAGACAAGAACAAATCGATATACAGATTCGAGCGGCTTTTCGCTTCTTTTTCTCATTCTTTTCTCACATTTTGAGTTGCTTCTCTGTGTTTTCTGTACATTCTCTCGCTTTCACGTGCCATTTCAGGTGTCTCAGTAGCCTTTTCGGTTCTGTGCCAGGAATATATGAATGTGCGGAGATATTATCAAGGACAGTGATACAATGCAAGAATTTTATTCGAATAACAAAATACAAAATATTATGATGTAGGAACTATCTGAAATAGGTAAAGAAGCTGCTGAATTACTTAATGTTAGGATTATGTCACTGTGATATCGCTATTCAACAGTTCCATCGCTTGTCTTACATTGCTCTCATACAACCGTATCAGTAACCAGTCAGTCTACAGTAACCCCAAATCACCTACTCAGGTATTTCAAAACTTAAAGTCTACTTATCATCATCATACGGCTAACTTGAAGTAGACTTGTAAGTCCATTTCTACTTCAAGCATACTTCAAGTAAGTATACTTCAAGTGGAGTCTACTTTATATAATGTAAGACATTTCGCCAAACGTTCTTTTACTTGCAGAAGGCTAAAAGTTGTCAGTAACGTATTTTAAGTAGACTTTAAGTTTTGAAATACCACAGTATTTCCTATCTATCTTCTAAATCCTCATCCTTTTCTTCCGACTCTTCCATCTGCTCGATATACATCAGCTTGTAGCAAGGTGGATTCTTCTGCAAATAACAAAATAAATATTGTATAATCCAATATTTGTTGACGATTCATTTCCTAGCAAAAGTGACAAAGACTCTTGAACAATCTATACTCAAGCCTATCGTACTAAAGAGACATGTTCAGCACGATGAACCGTATCACGTACATCCTACCACAACATCATCTCATTATGTTAGTCCACACAGTGCTACATTCCCTACTAAATCATGAACAATTTGAGCAAAAGAATTAAGGTATGTATAAATATAATTCATAATAAACGAAAATTTAAACGTATAGTTACAAACTGACAGGAATCCTCCTTCGCCAGAACCGCTCCTTCTATCCGATGTACAGCCACTGGCTCATCTCCGTACGACTACAAAGACGAAAGATCATTATATATTCGGAGAATATTGTCAGAAAGGATAAAGGGAATATATCAAACAACGTAACATAGCGAATAATAACGGCATAAAGTGGTTGAATATAGGTTCACGGCGATGATGAGCGCGAGTGGACGTTGGAATTGTTCATGAAGCCTACAGGAAAGAGGGGATAATATCTCCGGAATATGGAAACAAAACAGGAGGATCAAATAGAAAACCCCTCTACCACGACGACAAGAAAGGGATGCAAATGAAGAAGAAAGCAAAAACTCCCTCGTCATATTTACCGAATACTTTCATTGTTTCCAGATTTTGATTGCGTTGAATAAAACAATCGTCGTGCTTGTATTATAAATACGAACACAAAGAATGTTGTGTAAGGTGAACAGTGCAAAGTATAGAAATACGAGGATTGCTATTGGGTACGAATAAAAGAGACGCTATGCTAGAGGAGATCTCGAGATGGGCGCATGGACGAGACTGATTAGTTACACAAAGAGCATAGATATAGTGCATTTCATAAGCGAGAGAGCATAGAGAGAGAAATAGAGTAAGGTGAGACAGTGTGTGGTACAGAGAGAGCGGTGTCTGACTTCTCTTGTAAATACTAAAGCGTGTTGCGCTCATCAAATCGATTAACAAGGAAATTGAGAGCAAAGTTCATGGTGATTGGGTCGGCATCTAACACAGACGTGACTTAGAACGCGTTATTAATAAAATACAATACAAAACACGCGCATAAAACAGTAATAAAGGTGGAAACGTGAAAAGTAAAACAAGGCGAATTATCCGTTCCGACGGTACGCAAATTCCCTATTCAATCACTTTCAGGCAACATACCGTATAGCTTGGCAGTGTTCTCGTTGTGAGACGTGAGGCTTAGTAAAATTCAAATTCGCGGGAATTTAAAACTGAATTTCCGGACTTTGTTTTTTTCAAGGGGGTTACTCTCCCTTTAATGACTAATGATTATAGTGAATGGCCTGATCATGGATGTCCTATGGGAACAATTCAATTACTTAATATGATCGATAAAATGTCTGAATTATCGATTGATAATAATCAAGTTTTAGTGCACTGCAGGTATTCATCTATGAATATGTTTATCAATTTAAATATCAGTACGTAAAGTTGCAACATCTTCATCTTTTGGTACTTGAAATGCAAATCCTTTAGCTGCTGGTTTCTCTTCAATTGATTTACTTCTTCCACGCTTATTTATAGTTATTCATTTGACATCCTTTGTATCCCGTCCTCCACTTTTATTTCCTTTCTTTACTTTGATACTACGACCACTTGCTTCATGATCTTCTCTATCTCTGTAATCAATATTCTTATTCATCTATTCCTAACTAATCACACATTCTTTTATATTGAATGAACTCACTTGATCATATCAATATCTTTTTCTGTCGCTTTACGAGATAGATCCTTCTTAGCGAAATGAGTAATAGTAAGGAATATGACTCCATTGATAAGAATTATTAATATTGGAATTATGATGATAACTGTTCCATCGATCTAGAGATAGATATATATTGCTTGATTGATATAATAGTATAAACTCACTCCTGGAATTGAAGTAGTGAATTTGATATTTTCCTGTAAAAGAGTTTATATGAAATATTTTAAATGTAGATTAAGGGGGACTTACTTGAGTTGTATTGTTGGTCATTAAATGAAAGAAGTGAAGAACCACTCTATGTCACACTAAGAATGATAGAATGAATACATTCTATAAAGATTCAGTCTATTAATTATTCTATTATTTAAGTGCTGGAGTTGGTCGTACTGGAACTATTATACTTATTAATCATATTAGAGAACTTATTCAACAAAATGTAAGTATATGATAAAGAAATACAGTGTGGGCATTAATTATTGCGACACCGTAAAAAAGAAATGACTTTTTTCAAAGAAAAATCGAGTTCCGTTCAAATATGTACCCGACAATCTTCAATCATGTTGGAATACAATAAAACAGTCATAGCTCGATTCTGCCTCCATTGGTGTTTATGACGTCATTGAGAAGGGAGAGGTACGCGGGTGTAACAAGATGCAGATAAGTGGTATCCATCTTCGATCCCTGGTCTACTCAGTCTGGGGTACCTTGGAGGATAGGGCCTGCGCTACTCCCCACCCAAATTCCCTGAAGAAAGTCTTGTAGAAGGAGTGATCGAAGATGGATACCACTTATCTGCATCTTGTGACACCCGCGTACCTCTCCCTTCTCAAGAACGTCATAAACACCAATGGAGGCAGAATCGAGCTATGACTGTTTTATTGTATTCCAACATGATTGAAGATTGTCTGGTACATATTTGAACGGAACTCGTTTTAAAAAAAAAAGTTATTTCGTTTTTACGGTGTCGCAATAATTAATGCCCACCCTGTAAAAGTATGATTATATCATTTGGTTATTATTTGTTCAGTTGTTTTCGGATATAAATCTGGTAGGATTGGTAATGAATCTACGTGAACAAAGATCATCTATGGTACAAACGCAGGTATATATAGCATGATCTATCTATCTATCTGTTCATTTAGGATCAATTTCAATTCGTATATCGTTGTGTAGGTTCATACTGTAGGAAGTATCTAGGTCTTCCTTGTGATGAATCTAATACACTTCCTCCTCCACCTGCATATGTAGGGATATATAAGATTATTAATGATTAATTCATTGGTTAAGGTAACTTCCATGTTGGGGAATCATCATAAGATGAATATATCTCTCGAATCAAAAGTTAAACAAACTAATGAAACGGATAATAACGATAATAGTGATAGTGATTGTGATAAAAATGGTGTTGATAATGGAACAAATATACCAGGTAATAGATAGAGTATTGAATAGATGAATGATATATTGATTAATAGATTATCCTGATGAACCTCGAGCTCCTAATGGTCCTGAAGATATTAATTCATCTACTTAGTTGTCATTCTTATTCTTATCCTATTATAACTAAATATAGTGAATGATGAATAACTCTTTGTAGGGAAAGGGCTTTATGGGTTAATAGGGAAAGAAAATATAAAATCATATCATGTCTTTGTTATCTTTAGTCGATATATTCTTTGTTATAATATTACTCGAGTGATATATCAGTTGTGTTATTCTTGTATTAGTTTCATATGTTGATGTCTTCCATATAATTCTTGATATCTATTCTATTTTATATTCTATTTTCTAACTTATTCAACATAGATACAACAGTATAACTTATATACTTTTGTCTCTATTATCATACGAGGTATTCATTCCTTCCTTTATTCATCTACTATTATACTCTATAATGAGTTTAGGTACATCGTCTCATCCAAAGTGCCCTATGTATCCCTTTTTATCAATTCATTCAAATACATTATCATTCTCTCTATATTATCTTGTTCACTTTATACGTTTTTATCATAGCAATAATGTTCATCCCACGGCGGCTCAATGATAGTAACTAAGAAGCTCTTGCCGGAGAAAGAAATAATCGCAAACTGAGTGATGATAAGCACTAAAACATCTAGGTTCTCCCAGCGCGAAAGTTGACTACGGTATATCTGGGCGCTCGCTTCTGACTAGACCTATCATCGAGTTTTACGATTCGCGAGACATGCCGATATGGCTTAGTGGGTAGAGCTTTTGTGTATCTATCCGAACTTCGTAGGTTCGAATCCCGCCCAGTGCAAATCAACTTTACCGATTTTTCGTAATGCAAGAGGCTTCAAGCCAAAGTTAAATGTAGGGATTTCTCTTCATTGAACCGCCGTGCATCCTTCATTTCGTAAATTCGACTACATGTACAAATTGAAGAGCAATAAAAAAGATAATGTGAGGAATATTATATAACTTGTGCTTTAAACACTAACTCGTTACATACTGCATATAAAAAAAAAGGGTATTGTCCAAATAATGAGTGTTTGGGTCCCAAATGGAAAGCTGATTACCAACAGGGGGTACGGTAAAAGGTTTCGGCAGCTAGAAAATATTATTGATCGGTGATTACGCTAATTTCCTACCGCATTCCTAATGAAAATCAGGGTTTTCCACTCGTCAACTTGAATTTTAGAGTATTGGCACTCTAAAATTCACGTTGTCGTGACGTTGAGATACTCCCGTCTCGTAAATACGAAGAAAGGAGATGCAGCGTTCTCGTCTCCCTCTTGTGAGTAACAAAGATTTTGGTATTGTTGATGTTTAAACGTGGTGTCCAAGCCCACGGAGGTAAATGGGCGGGGTCAGCATCACTATATAAGTGGGACTCTACAAAATAGGCAGAGCCACGTATCGTTATATAACAACGAGTGTGAGTGAATATATTAGATCCTTTTACACATACGGGTGGATAACTTTCTTCATCAACATTGTTTTAATGAGTTTCATACCGAATATGACCACGTCGACAGTTGAAAATCCAGTTGAGACAGTCGAAAATATCATTTTCTCGACTCGTTTCACCCCCTACCACCGCATTTCGCGTGCTCTCTTCCTATCATAAGTAGACAACGTCAATTTTGTCTAAATCGTTTATACATTTTTATCACTTCAATAATTTGATCATCCTTCATTTCGTAAATATCGATTACATATATAAATTGAAGAGCAATAAAAGTAATATAAACAATTCTGTATCATTTGTGCTATAAACATTAACTCGAAATATAGTCATAATCACAACAGAAGGAACAGAAGGAATATCTATTAAAGCATATAATTTATAGTATCAAAAGAGATATAAAAAGAGGAATTAAATGAATCCAAAATCCCGTGGAAAATGAAAGGATAATTAACAATATTTATAAAATATATAGGGATTTCCTATGAAACAGAAGTAAATAAGAATATAAGACCTTTGACATAATCAATTATCTCTTGTGATCCTAATTTAGATTCACCAAAGAATCGATCAACAAAAGTGATAGGAACCTCTCCTATTGTATATCCACTCTTACGTGCACGGAACATCATCTCCATCTATAATGAATTAATGAATGAATGAATGAAAGAATGAATGGATTGATGAATGAATGAATGAATATCATATATATATACCTGAAATACATATCCCTTGGATACACTATTCGATATGAGATGAGATAGTACATCTTTACGATACAAACGGAATGATCCTGTTAGATCTGATACTCCTGGTTGAAGAAGAAACTAAATATATAAGAATGAATAGAAGAAAGAGTCATATATCCCCATTCTATTTCCTTGTGCAAATCTTCTTCATTTATATCGTTTTTACTTGTTCAAACATCTTCGCGATGTATGATAAATAAATAAAAGAAATAGATATATATATATATATACCTGTGCTAGATAGTTAGCTCCTTTAGATATAACTTTTCTTCTTAAATCCCAACCAGATACTCCTCCTTCTTTGATATATCTTGATCCAGTTACGATATCATACTATAATATCATACACTTCTTTCAATACTTCATTTCTCTATACTTACATTTTCTTTTCTCTGTAATTCAATCATAATAGAAATGAATTTAGGATGATGAGATAGATCAGCGTCCATTAGAATTATGAAACTACAAAGAACAAATATCGATTACCTTTCATTCATCATAGTCATGCACATCACTATTTTTTTTGTCTAACCATACAAACATACGATATTTGATGAAACATTTTTATTTCTCCTATATATAACTATAATGCCCGCATATATTATCATATTGTATTGATTTGTATATTTTTGTTGTGAGAAACAGAAAAATAGGGTGATTTCTCGAAGTGATAATGTAAATGAATTAAAATGAAATATTTAGATAACTTACTCTCCAGTAGCGTATTGTAATCCGTGAACATAAGCAGTACCAAGTCCAAGTTTACCTTCACGAGGTTTCAATACAATCTTTGAATCTCCATATTCATTCTACAATAACTTATTAGTAGATGATTAGAGTAGATAGATATAAATGAATAATACCTGTAGTTTCTTAGCCACTTCGAGAGTTCCATCAGGACTTCCATCATCGATTACTATTATCTACAAATTGTATTGTCTGAATAATATAAGATAAAAATAAATGGGAACTTTCCTGTTTTTTTGTCCCGGGGTAATTTACATAAGTTCTGCATTTGCAGAACTGCTCCCCTGCTAGGGGAGGCTCCCATTTTAGGGAGGGCAGTCCAATGGGGGCCCGTTCTCCCCGCCCTCTCCTCCAAATGGGAGAGCGCTGGACTGAAACGAAGAAGAAGGAAGACAGCTTTTATAGATATTTGTAATTATATTAAATTGTGTTAGGATTTGAACGAGAGAGTACGAAAATTGAGAGAGCAATTCTTCATTATATCTTCGCATTCCCATGGCAGGGTCATTTTTTAAACACATTTTACATCACATCTAGACCGCGCAATGGAGAAATAGAAACTAATTAAGAAATGGCTATGGTGAATGATAGAAAGTTTAATGCAAATTTTCCCCGGTTCAAAAATCAGGAAAGTGCCAATAAATGGTACCTCATGATCAATATCTGATAAATATTTCTCAATGAGCCATATACATATAGGAAGATTGTCCTTCTCATTGTATGTAGGAAGAAGAATTGAATATTTAGTCATCTTTATCTTAATTATCAATAATATGAATGCGTTTGGAATGAATCATGGGAGTTATCATGAGGAGCATCCATGGTCCTCGTGGAGAACTCTCATGAGGAGCATCCATGGTCCTCGTGGAGAACTCTCATGAGGAGCATCCATGGTCCTCGTGGAGAACTCTCATGAGGAGCATCCATGGTCCTCGTGGAGAACTCTCATGAGGAGCATCCATGGTCCTCGTGGAGAACTCTCATGAGGAGCATCCATGGTCCTCGTGGAGAACTCTCATGAGGAGCATCCATGGTCCTCGTGGAGAACTCTCATGCGGAGCATCCATGGTCCTCGTGGAGAACTCTCATGAGGAGCATCCATGGTCCTCGTGGAGAACTCTCATGAGGAGCATCCATGGTCCTCGTGGAGAACTCTCATGCGGAGCATCCATGGTCCTCGTGGAGAACTCTCATGAGGAGCATCCATGGTCCTCGTGGAGAACTCTCATGAGGAGCAAATGGTGGGAGAGAATCTGAGAGTGTGTGAAACGAGAGATTGTGGGTGGAGAAAATGACTTCAAAACATCAGGAAATTTCCAAGGGGATGAACCATAGGAACGCATTAACGTATTTTTTTCGCAAACCCCTCATTCGAAAGCGCATGAAAAACTTAATAACATACTGGAAGGAGAGCACCCCCTTTTCCTAAATTTTTGAGTTATTTGCTTCGAAGTGAAGCTCTGTTCAGAATCATTTTCATGACCTCTGGTTTGTTTAGATCGATAGAGCAAGAAAAAAGAGTGGGGGCCACTCTTGTGACACTTTTCCGCACCAGAAGCGAGAAATTCGTGCTCAAAGTTGGGACTTCACCTTACCGAACCGGTGTATTGAGCCCCAAAATGAAAATTGAACAATGAGACTTTGGGTTCTGGTAGGGCATGCCTAGAGATGTCCAAAAATGGTCCTAACTCATTTCACCATTTTTGCATCATTCTGAAAAATAGCCATTTTATCTCAATTCTCTCGTGACCAGCGTGATATTTGGAATCATATTTGGAAAAAAATATCACTTTCTTATACACACTATTTTTATCCTTAAATAGCCATTGAAAGACCTATGAGTAACGTCATTATAGGGCTTCTGGATAAGCAGCGCCTTCGCAACCAAATGTCGGCTGAGATGATGGAGACTTGTCTTCTCCTTCGTCTCAACTACATTGGAGATAGAGCCCGCGAAATTTCCTACAAAGCCCCCGAAACCCTCGTTCCTACTAATCAATCCATCATCCCAAACCCTGATGAGACATACGGGTACATGCCCGATGAGAGTGACTTTGATGAAGAATGTTCCGAGGATGAATTAGAAGATGATTTCATACTGTCCTCGTCGCGCTCTCGGGCGTAAAAAGTTATACATGAACCCTCCGATGTTTCATTGTATTGACCCGTTTTTTCGCTTTTCCGGCTTTTTTAAGTGTTCCCGATGTGATAATAATATTAATGCTTATAATAATAAATTAATTTTCATCTTAATCTCGTATTTCTGAACAAATTAGTAATTTTACCATGAAAATATGCGAGAAATCAAAAATTCATATTTCACTTGTCTCTACTATTGCATGGAAGCTCTCGAAAATCCAAATCCAACTATGTGTTTATCAAATCTGTCCGATTTCTGCTTTTTGAGAAGATCGGACTGAGCCTTGGATGACCCGACAATCCAACTCTTATTAGACTCTATGTCTCGTTGATCACTCACCCGAGAGAGAGTGAGGCTGTAAACAGTCTCTCGTCGGGTCACCCGGCAGAAAAGGGCCAGGAGGAAAATCATCCGTGATTCTCTCCCACCACTCTAGTGGTTACCAGTATTAGGACATTTATGATTTTAATCCACAATCACACATCTGTTTCATATTTTTACAGGATGTTCACCACATATAAAGATAAGGTTAGGCGGTGTCAGAAATATATGAGCTTTAATTTGAAATGTATTAAAGTATTAAATTCTAGTATTAAACGAATGAATGAATGAGGAATGTGATATGATAGAATAACAAGTGGATATATTAACCACAATGAAAGACATTGAATTAAAGATCAATTTAAACATTTATCAATGAAAATAGATAACAAGTATTGATAGATGTATTGTATATAGAGACGAAAGAAGAAACAATATTGATGGTCTTCGTTGTCTATTTGAATAGCCATACGTGTCATACAAGGGGGGGGGGAAGTAACAAAAGAGAAGAGAAGAGAAGAGAAGAGAATAGTATGTCAGTCTATAATACTATCTCACTCTATCACTCTTATCTATCTATATTCTATTAATAATGAACTACCAAATCATGACTACTCTTATAACATTAATCGATATACAACAAACATTATTTATTTTGACTTATTCTTTTATTTCTCAGGTTTAGATGAAGATAGAGACTGAGATGATTCATTTGTACTCCATAAATTCATATATGTACCACTATCAAAGTTATCATCTATTACTTCCTATAATCATATGATAAATGATTAGAATGACATCAATATATACAAACCTGTACTATCTTTTTCACTTTAGGTTTTCTAGAAGCAATCATTTGTAATCTTTCTTCTTCTGTTAATTCTTTCACATCGATTGGAAGACCAAACATCTTAATATATAATCATCCATTTATAAATATAATCATTCAATTCAGTCGGGTTGTATACATTTCCAAATTAACCCAAAAACATCTCCCGAATAAGAATATGATGGACAATTTATAAAATTGAAGGCAAATGGATCTAAAATAGTGAAAACTGAAATGGTCTTTGACTAGAAACCACTAGATATACGCAAAAGTTGTTATTCTTTGTCCTAGGACATTACCAAATACGAATTCAAACCAAATTCTGGTTGAGAAAAATATTTAATTTATGTGTGAAAAATTGCTCAAAACAGCAAAAATGTGCAGAAAGTAAAAAGAACTATTTTCGAAAAAAATATAAACACGCAGAAAACAACTTCAGAAGCTTTACGACAAAATAAATTTCGAGAAATCAGGGGAAATTTTTCTACTAAAAGTTTAATTTAATGATTTGAAATGAATTAGAAGGCATATTAATTACCTTGAGGGGCTCTGAAGCACGTATTCCAATAGATGAACCATCAGGACGAATCAATGATATCTATAATATTCAACTTATTTAAATCGTAATAATATTATTCATTTTCACTATTAATGTACACAAATGGATAAATGGAATACCTCATATTTACGTAAATATTCAGATCTTGCAACTGCTCCTAATGATGAACGATGACAATTGTTACGGACAACTCAATTGCACATATACAGTCAAAGATCAAACATCATCTATACCAACTACTTTCCAATATAAGAAATATAAAATGACCTACCTAGTATATTTGATGATGATACTCTTATTAAACTTCTTATTCTGTTTGCCATCTGGATCCTCTCAATACAATGTATATTATATTCAACTTTAAACATAATGAATTCTTGCAATCAATAATTATGATTTGGAGAATGACCAGTAGAATAAGTAATCATATTATATAGAGTAGCTCTTTATTCAGACTTAGTCAGCTAAGATTGAAAATACACACAATGGGAAGATGATATACATATATGCAAAGTGGAAGGAAATGAATAAAAGCGATAGTAAGGATAGTATACCAGGATGAATCAAAGATATCTATACAATAGAATATCTTATGAATCTATTCTTATTATCTTATCAGAATGTTCATTATTTGTCGTCAGTTTGATGAGAGGAGAAAATGGATAAATAAGGGCAAAATATGCAATTTGTCAATTAAATGAATGAGTGGAATCAACTAATGTATAGAGAAAGATATACAAGAAGAGAAGGAATACCAATTATTGATTCATTCTGTTAACGCGTATGCAAATGTATGTCTATTACGGAAGGAAATGATATATAAAATAGAATATAGATTGATTAATGATTAGAAACAAAGGAATCAAGTCATTATATCAATCTAAACACTATTACATCATCATTATTAATATAATTATTTGGAAAATAGATTGGAGACGAGAATTATTGATATGAAATAGGAATACTTCATATCAAAAAACGATTAATTGAATCTATTAAAAAATAGAATAAAGATGAAGAAAGGAATGATTAGAGAATAGACATATTAGGAATTATATCCTATTCAATCATATACATTGTCTATCTAAATGGATAAAAGAGTGTAGAAGACAAAGATAACAAATGATTCGTTAAACGAATGAAAATATATTAGAAGATGAACAAAATGAAGATGAATATAAAACAATATATGGATGGTATTACATAATAGTACAACGACAACATTTCTTAGATGAAGATGATCGCTTTCCTGTTTCAGGATAACGACGATTGATTTGACGAACTAAATCATAGAAGACCTACAATCAATCAATCAATCATCATTATAAATAACATTAAATGGACAATCACTCCTCTATTTTTCAGTGTTTGACTTCCCGCCAATGTTCCCCAACGCGATAACTCTACCAATGATATAGGAAATAATGTGCAAAAATGACTATCAGGAATAGACTCGAACCCGCTCGATCGTTCCTTCAAGTGGACACTTATCATTAGACTATGGGTGTTAGTTGAAGGTATAAAGTGAGAGATAGGGATTTGATGGGATCTGTATATGGCGATTTGCATATAACAAGCTAAATTATCCGTATGGTATGCAAAACTAGCATGCAAAATTACTATTCAACCAAATTCAGATAACACGCCGTATGTTGTGATACAGTTATCGTTGTGAGACGCAAATTAAATTCGCGGGAATTCAAAACTGATTTTCCGGACTGTTTTTTCAAGGGGTTAATCTCCCTTTAATGTGACCAAGCATTGCAACCATACGTGGGCAACCATTGTCGCTGGAATTTAAAATCGGGTGGATCTGGCGCAAAAAATCGGGTGGTTGGGACGCAAACAATTTTTTTAACTAACAAGGAGTCTCTTTCAGCTTAAGGTGGCGAAAAGTGACGAGTTATAGCTCATTTGAAAGCCCTTTCTCTGTAGAATAAGAATGAATGTTTAAAAAATCCGAAACGGATCTATACATGCATTTAAAAAAATCCAAAGTTTGAGCAATTTCTGCCGTGAAATTCCTGTGTAATGGCGGCGAAGTGGTAAAGATGTCGCTTGCAATTTTTGCGCTGCGGGTTCGATCCCCACCGATGCGACATGTTTTGCACGATTTTTTGCACTAGTCTTTTTATGATTTTTTTCTTTAAATTTTTTTTGATCCGCTGCAGTCATTGCGAGGACTTCTTTTGTTTCATGTGCATGGTAGTTGAATACCATGATTGTTAGATCTGTTCTAATTGTTTGTATTTCGCTTTGTAATAAATGAATTCTCTGTTATTTAATAATGAACGGATGAGACATGACAATAGGATAGTAAGACATGATAGGAATAAGATATTTTTTGAAACTGTACAAAAAGACAAGTGTAAAAATCGTGCAAAAGATGTCGCATCGGTGGGGATCGAACCCGCAGCGCCAAAATTGTAAGCGACATCTTTACCACTGCGCCACCACTAGCTGGGAGAGAGAGTGCGGAGAGGTAGCCCATCATTGTACTGCAATTCAACCGCCATTACACAGGAATTTCACGGCAGAAATTGCTCAAACCTTGGATTTTTTTTAAATCCATGCACAGAGCCGTTTCGGATTTTTTAAACATACATTCTTATTCTACAGAAAATTTGCTTTCGAAAGACATAAGAAAATCCTTGTAAATTTTGGGCTTATCGTTTTAATTATGGAGTGTATTTTGGCTGATCGGGTGGGTCGGGGGCCAAAACCGGGTGGGCCTTGTAGCTAGCGGCAATGCCGCCCACGTATGATGCAATATAACAACAATACCTCATTAACATTGATTTTAGCCTTGGCGGAAGTTTCAAGAAAAGCAGATCCAAATTGACGAGCTAATGATTGTCCCTAGAATATTAAGTATTCATTAGGATATACTCCTTCAATATCTTCATCTTCCCCATTCCATTTCTCTTTCTGTAATTTTCTTCATTTTAATCTGTTGAAAATTTTTTCTGGTGTACGATAAATTAAAAAAATGATATAAATATAATATTAACCTGATCCTTTCCAACAACTCTTTCATCTTCTAAATCACATTTGTTACCAACGAGAATCATTGGAACCTACAAATGGAGAATATTCATACTATATACTATATGATATAGTATATATAAACTAACATCTTCAGTATCTTTGACACGTAATATTTGATCACGTAGATCCATCAGATCATTGAATGTTGATTGTGCAGTTATTGAATACACTAATACAAATCCCTAGAAGTATATTATCTTATTATTTACATAAGAAAGTGTTATATTAACGATTCTTCATTTCATTCCTCATATAAATATAGTATAGAATAGAAAGTTTACAGCAAGACTGTAGAAAACTTCAAAATAATGAACATTATCTACAAATTGAGTCGAAATGACAAAAATATGTATATAAAAGAAGGAATAATGAATGATTCGAAAGTACTTCTAAACACATTATTATCACGGGTATCCTGCAAAAGTTTAGCAAATCGGCCCTCTCTGCCACTAGGAAATTTTTTTTGCCTCCGATTTCGATGAAAGACTTTTGGTAGATGTGGTTGGGGGTCATGAGAATGCCTAGCTACTTGATTGAGCCGAAATCGCAGATTATCGATTTTTTGTGACCTACCACATAAACGATCATAACTCGATCAATTTTGATCGTACAGTGAGCTGTGAGGTGTCATTCGAACCATATTCTAAGTCGTCTTTAGGGCGAAAAACGTGAAAATCACTTTTATTGATCAAAAAGCGAAGTTTTTTCGAAATTTTTTTCTTGACCCCATCCGTTTTATTACAAAAATTATGCCTTCAATCTACGCACAATATCACTGTCTAGTTCATTGTCCGCATCTCATGGCCCTCAGGGTCGATTACTAGTATAGCTCACGGACTTACTTGTTAGTCGATTTTGATAGCTTTTCGTTTTTTGATCGTATCTTTCTTCAAAGTTGTCCAATTACCTTTTCAAAAAAAGTAGAAATGATTCTCTCGAAAAGGAGATTGAAAAGTTTGCTATTGTCCAAATTCCTATATCAAGCCGTTTTCGAGTTATCAAAGGAAAACTGCTACAATTTCGACTTTTTACCGCTTTCACGCGTTGAACAGAGAATGCAAACAATTCGACAAATATGTTTACTTCATAACAGAAACATTTTTTGACATTTTTTAACTCCCACTCCTCTTCTCTATTTGTCAATGCGAGAGAAAAGAGTTATCTATTGATCCATCCATGTTATACATGGGATGGACACTTCGCATTCGGAAGAAGAGTGCACCCTACGACCCCCTTGCGAAATAGATGGTGGTGGATCTCTCCGAGGAGTTCTATGCCGCCAGAAACAAGCTGAGAGCAGAAGAAGTCGAGAAGAGAATGAAGGCCAGAACTGATATCATGCCAGAAAACAGGATGTCCCACGATCAGATCAAGAACTGCATTCGGACTGTTCTTGCGAAGAAGGAGGAAGCTGTGAAGAAGGGCAAGTCGAGAGCTCGAAGGGACGCGGCACTGGCAATGGATTACATCAAGGACTGGGAGGAGGAATATGATGAAGAGGGAGGAGGGATTGAGGATGAAGTACAAGTGCACGAGAATGATCTGACCGTTTCCTCGGATGCGATCTATGATTGGATGCATTCAGAGATGAAGACTTTGTTCTCGGACGATGCCCCGACTACCCTCATATTTGACCAGTGATGTTGATATGTGCACAATGCTTGCTCTACAGTTTCTAATATGAAGTAAAAGTCTAATTGATTGCATTCTCTGTTCAACGCGTGAAAGCGGTAAAAGTCGAAATTGGAGCAGTTTTGCTTACTCGAAAATTCGAAAACGGCTTGATATAGGAATTTGGACAGCAGTAAACTTTTTAAAAAAACGCCAAGAGTTGCGGACAATGAACTAGACAGTGATATTGTGCGTAGATTGAACACATAATTTTTGTAGTAAAACGGATGGGGTCAAGAAAAAAATTTCGAGAAAACTTCGCTTTTTTGATTAATAAAAGTGATTTTAGCATTTTTCGCCCTAAAGACTAATTAGCAACGAACTGGTCATAAACAACTTTTTTGGAGAGCTTTAGAATATGGTTCGAATGACATCTCTCAGCTCACTGTACGATCAAAATTGATCGAGTTATGATCGTTTATGTGGTAGGTCACAAAAAAACGATAATCTGCGATTTCGGCTCAATCAAGTAGCTAGGCATTCCCATGACCCCCAACCACATCTACCAAAAGTCTTTCATCGAAATCGGAGGCAAAAAAATTTTCCTAGTGGCAGGCGTTGCTACACTTTTACAGGAGACCCGTGTTATGAGAGACTATCTGACTCAGTGAACATATTTTGCTTATGGCTTGGCACTTGGCCAAAAAGTGATATGAACCGATCGAATTGTGCACAGCTGTAGTATGGGGTGGCATGAGCTCGCAGACGGAGTTTGGGTTCGTCATTTCTGCACCTTCGCTAAATAACGTAAGTTCGATACAATGGCATAAAAATTTCAAAGTTTGCGGATTCGTTCGATATGTGTATACGACTAAGGGCAATTGTCAGCAGGTAAATTCCACCAAGTATCATCCCGATCCAAAACCGTGAGACCCAGAAAAATTTTAAAAACACATAAAAAATTATGTTTTATTTTTCTTACAATTGCCTATCGGTGAGGGACTTTTTTATTCCTTCAATTTGACGAGTATTCACTAGTGTAACTACTGTACGAAAATGAACTAAAACAAATGGATGGAATGTTGCCTCCTTCCCGAAAAAACACGACTAATTCGTTTTTTTTATCGCGAACTGAGCCGAACTAGCGTGTGCCCCTACCGTAATCCAATGCGGAAATTCAAAATTCGCCAATCGTTGTATTTTTTAGCATTCGATTTCGGTATTATATTAGTGTTTTCTTTTATCATTTGTTTATTATCTGAACATCTGAGGAGTAATATGACACTATTTATCGAAAAAAATCCAAAAAATGCAGAATTTTGAATTTCCGCATTGGATTACGGTAGGGCCACACGCTAGTTCGGCTCAGTTCGCGATAAAAAAAGACGAATTAGTCGTGTTTTTTTTCGGGAAGAAGGCAACATTCCACCCATTTGTTTTAGTTCATTTTCATATAGTAGTTACACTAGTGAATACTCGTCAAATTGAAGGAATAAAAAAAAGTCCCTCACCGATAGGCAATTGTAGGAAAAATAAGACAAAATTTTTTAATGTGTTTTTTTAATTTTTCTGGATCTCACGGTTTTGGATCGGGATGATACTTGGTGGAATTTACCTGCTAACTATTGCCCTTAGTCGTATACACATCTCGAACGAATCCGTAAACTTTGAAATTTTGATGCCACTTTATCGAATTTACGTTATTTAGCGAGCATGCAGATACGACGAACCCAAACTCCGTCTGCGAGCTCATGCCACCCCATACTACAGCTGTGCATGATTTGGGCGCGATCGGTTCATATCACTTTTTGGCCAAGTGCCCAAGAGAATGTCACTTGAGCCAGAAAATCTGTCTTATATCACAGAATAAGTGACTACTCTGACAACTTAGTTTTTATTATTCATTATATCATCAATTTTGGCTATCAAAGGAGAAGTATGAATATACCTGTCCATTCTTCATATATAGATCTCTCATAGCAGTGAATTGTTCTGTTCCAGCTGTATCCAATATCTCCAACATACATTGTTGTCCATCTACTTCTACTTGCTATAATAAATCAATAAATCAATATATTATGATTATCTCCTCTTATGAATCAATAATCATACCTTTCTGTAACTATCTTCAATTGTGGGATCATATTTCTCAACAAATATTCCTTGGACGAATTGGACTGTCTATAATCAAAATATTTTATTAATTTTAGAAACTTATTGAATTTATATTTAAAAAATCATTGGTTGATTTCTCCAAAATGCATATTTTTTAAATGTCCGAACTATTTTTTAAAAAAAACTTAGATACCAATGCACTCTTTCCAACTCCTCCACTTCCAAGCACTACGATCTTGTATTCACGCATTCAATATCTATAATGATATTCATTAAACTAGAGAATACTAAATGGTTTCATATAAATAATGATATAAATGACATGAAAGAAATGAGTGTCGAAATATGTCATCATGTATAGGAAGATTAATAGATTAAAAGCTAGAAAAAGAAGCATAAGGGAATATATGGAGCAGATGAAGATGATGAAGAAGAAGAAGAAGAAGAAGAAGAAGAAGAAGAAGAAGAAGAAGATGAAGAAGAAGAAGAAGAAGAAGAAGAAGAAGAAGAAGAAGAAGAAGAAGAAGAAGAAGAAGAAGAAGAAGAAGAAGAAGAAGAAGAAGAAGAAGAAGAAGAAGAAGAAGAAGAAGAAGAAGAAGAAGAAGAAGAAGAAGAAGAAGAAGAAGAAGAAGAAGAAGAAGAAGAAGAAATGAATTATGAAAAGTGACTATGATATGAATGATAATAGATTATGAATGAAAAGAACAAATAAAAGAATGGAACAGATGAAGATTATGAAAGAATTTGTTATAGAGGAATGAATATAGACTATTTGTATAGTGATAAGGGATCGAGAACTGTATGAATAGAGAAGGGATATTGATACCTATCCAACAAGGTTTCACTTATATATAATCAAAATGAAGGAAATGGTAGATAAATAATGAACTTTCGATACCACTTACTATCAGGATTCATAGGAAAATGGTTCTTACTCATTTTACTTCGTTCTTCTTCAACCCTAATTTGCTTTGGTTTCGCTCCTAGTGATTAATAATCAAGCAAGGAGGAAAAGATAGTAAGCAACAATAGATGTCTTTTCCTTCTTTCTGTGTGGGAAGCATACGTGGGCTAATTTGTCGCTTTAAATAATATCGGGTGGGTCGGACGCAAAAAATCATTTTGAGTGTATTTTGGCTAAATCGGGTAGGGAGGTATAAGAAGAGGTATGAACAGTATCAATATTCTGAGAGACAGTATAACATCAATAAAATTAAAAGAAGTCAATTCAATCAATAAATCAATATTAGAAGATTTGTATAAATAAAGGAAATATAAAGTATATAGATGGAATAAGCTTGACTGAATACCTTCTCCATCATGATAGAATGAATACTCTAGTATTCAATCTACGAATGGAAAGGATAATCTGTGTTAGAGGAAAGAAAAGAGGAGAGGCAAAGAGAGAGAGAGAGAGAGAGAGAGAGAGAGAGAGAGAGAGAGAGAGAGAGAGAGAGACATGAGAGTTTAAAGGAGATAAAAGTGACCCCCATACTTATGATCCAGGTCACATACTAAAAGAATGAAATAGATTCAATTAAGAAATAGAAGAGTAAGAGTTAGATAGAATAACCTATCATGTTGGATAGAGGATAGATTAAGAGATTCAAACATTCAATGTCAATCATGCATTTCGAGTACTCACATTGTGGGTACGGGTAACTTTATAAATTGGTTGGCTTAGAAACACTGGTTCATTTTTGCAGATTTCGGCAACAAAGAGAAAAAAGCAATTTTAGCGAAATAATGTCAATTGTGAGTCAGTTTATAGTACTGATGAGAGTTGAACAAAAATGTATAGTACCAATTCTCATATCAAGGGGGACATTCTATCAAGCAATATCAAATTATGATCAATCGTTAATAAATAACTTGTTGACCGTATTGAATTAAAAATAAATATTTCGAAGAAAAGAAGAAAGAAAGAAAAAAGACAATTAAATAAGATGTAAATGTGAAATGTAATTGGAGAGAAAAGAGGAGAAAGAAGGGAAAAAAGAATAATTGATAGAGTGAAGAAGATTAAGTAAAGGAAGAAGAAAAAAGAACGAATATCAACTAGATATACAAAACATTCATGATTATGGAAAGAAAAAAGATGGACCAATCATTTAAAGATAAAAAGGAGAACATGAGTAAATTATTCATCTACGAGATACTTATCTCAAGAGGGATCAATAATATCGATTTGATATATCTGTAATATGATGATTAATGGTAAGATGACTAGATGGATAGAAAGAATGATTCATAGCAACAATGGATCAGATAACTAAAGAGCATAAATTGATATTTGATATTTATATATCATTTAAAATGTGAATACATTAAAAGCCAATAATAATGTTTGTAATTTTTTCACCAAAATCGATCAATAAGTACAAAATATTCGCTCGAAAGGATACATGAACTTCCCAATTTTATGAGAAATGCTATACACTCTAACCGCGTCTGTTCACCTCTCTCGTGTCAGGATACAAGCACGCAAAAACCTTTCAGGTGTGGGTCTGAACAGCTAACAAGACCAGTGGCCATATTCAAGATCAACGGGAAAACCGTTTTCCCGGAAAATGTGACATTAGCGTAGGCGGAGAATTTCTGGAAAACGACTCCGTCTATGCTAATGACGTTACATTCTTCTGGAAAACGACTCCGTCTATGCTAATGACGTTACATTCTTCTGGAAAACGGCGCTTGTTCCGCGAACGCCCACGCCCCGCCCCCTCCATCCTAGCACTCTGTACTCTCTCATATCTCAATTGTCTCTCGCCCTCTCTCACTATGCACTGCGCACACTCTCATATCTCGTATACTATCTCATATCTCAACACTTTCTCGCACTCTCTCGCTCTTGATTAACTAATGGTGACCTAAGAACATGCTATAACTGCAATGGTTGTATGAATTAATTTATTAAGAGTAGTGCAAGGATGAGCTAATCGGTGATGAATAAAGAATCGGCTAATTGGTATGGAATGAAAAATGAACTCATCGGTAATAAGTGAAGAACAAAGTAATCGGTAATGAATGAAGGAATAGGCTAATCATAATGAATAGAATAGGCAAATCGGTAATGACTGAAAATAATAGGCTAATCGGTAGTTAATGAAAAGAATAGGCTAATCCGTAATGTAATTAATGAAGGAAAAATCCGCAATAAACGCATTAAATTTGCTTATTTTTTAGTCATTTACCGATTTGCCTATTCTTTTTAGTCGTTACCGATTTGCCTATTCTATTCTATTCATTATGATTAGCCTATTCCTTCATTCATTACCGATTACTTTGTTCTTCACTTATTACCGATGAGTTCATTTTTTATTCCATACCAATTAGCCGATTCTTTATTCATCACCGATTAACTCATCCTTGCACTACTCTTAATAAATTAATTCATACAACCATTGCAATTATATCATGTTCAAGTTAGACCACAGACAGTCAGAATCGGATCAGACACGCAGAGGATATTAGAGAGGAGAGAGCTAGAGAGCGAGAGTGAGCGAGAGAGTGTGTCCCACCTAGAGAGTGCGCATGCCAGGATTGTAGTTTGTACGGCCCCCTATAAATAGCCCTCTTCCTCCTCATTCTTCGCCTCTGATTCATCAGTTGTGCCTCTCTCCTTCGAGAGAATTTTGGCTTGGGGAAGGGACTTCGCGATGGAGTCCCTTCCCTGCCCCGGACTTCTCCATCTCCTTGGAGAAGTCGCCGAGCAGGAGCCGGCTGGGGCGTCCCCCACTCCCAGGGCCTCTCCCTGGAAAAGGGGGAGGGGGTTAAAGGGGGCGTGGCAAGTGTGGGCATTTGCGGAACAAGCGCCCATTCTTCTGGAAAACGACTCCGTCTATGCTAATGACGTTACATTCTTCTGGAAAACGACTCCGTCTATGCTAATGACGTTACATTCTTCCGGAAAACGGTTCTTGCATACGGCCACAGTATATTATGAAGGTTCAGTATACATAATGAGGAAGACACCACATGCGTAGTTAAGATGAATCGTAAGTATGAGAGGATAATATAACCTCATCGGAAATATATAGTCATTTACTAACATTTGATATAAGTTTTCATCATTTATTCAACGAGATGTAACTCTAACAAACAAAGACTATACACGTAAATGATAATGGATTGACTAGTTAATATAGACATAAAGAGAGATAATCATCTCTCATAACAATCAAAAAGAATGTTCATGTTGTTTATCGATAGGAATGATAGATTGAGGTCCAGCATGAGCTGAACCAGCTACCCATGCTCCTGTTACCATTGCTGCTACTGTTAAGCCCTTAAATATTATCAATTTATTTATATTTTTTAATTGAATTTTAATTTTTCCAAGTTTATTGTGGCAAGTACACGAATTACGAAGTTTTCGCAGATTTTAATCATAAAATTTCTTGTGGAGATGTTTTTCCCTGGATATAACTCAATCACTAAAAACTGCGACTTTTTCATTAACTTTTGCAAAATACTAAAATTTGAAGCAACTTCTACTCAACTGTCTTTATTTTTTCGATGGTTTTTAAACTCCTCTCTAACGTATGATGATCTAACAATAAGATAAATCTATAAACGCGAATAAGCATGAAACAATAATATCTAACTTGGAAAAAAATCCTTCCTCGCATGAACCATTGAGTACGCATCGAATTACGCTGTTTCATAGCCGATACCAGCATACCTTAATAAACAATATAAGTTAAATAATATAATAAGTATTATGGGCTCTGTTCTACTTTACTGGTCCCATGAAAGTTTACTGGTCCCAAGAAAGTTTACTGGTCCCATGAAAGTTGACTGGTCCCAAGAAAGTTTACTGGTCCCAAGAAAGTTGACTGGTCCCAATAAAGTTTACTGGTCCCATGAACGTTGACTGGTCCCAAGAAAGTTGACTGGTCGCAAAAGTACTAATCAGGGTGGTAGGCCGAAATGTAACTCGATAAATGGAAATGGTTTGTCCGCATCCCTATTGTGAGAACGAGTTATTTGGAATTATGGTAATGAAACTACTGTATTAGGAAAGTGATCTTTGAACACAATTAGATCGGAACAAAAGATGTAATCGCTGTGGCGCAGCGCAGACTAGAGCGTTGCATTTTAGGAATATCATTACTCGATAAAAAGACTGGGTGAGAGCACGGACCGGGCTGACAGACTTCGTCCAGTGCTACAGATTGAGACGGTGACGATGGGCTGCCCGCTTATCTACACTTGATCCTGACAGATGGTCGAGAAGAGTGTTGGAATGGCACCCACAAGGGCCAAAGCGATCAAGAGGAAGACCCGAATTGAGATGGAAGGATGAATTTGTGAAGATAGTCGGGCCAGGCTTTATGAACGTTGCAAGAAACAAGGATCAGTGGAACCATATCATGTCACTACAGATCCGGTGACCCACCGCTTAGTTGATCTCGATAAAGTGTTTAAATGTAAATGTAAAAGATGCAAAATCGACGAGAGGGAACGACGTCTGATAATGAGCACCGATTAGCACAGAACAGTTTGAGTAAAACCCACGTTTCGGAACCGTTAGCTCGGAACCGCCCACATCAGAATCCAAAATAAATTATTCAAATGGTGCCACAAATCGTTTTATATTTATTATAAAGACAACAATTTATAAAACAAAGATCCGACCAGGCGGTTTCCAAATCTCGGTTCTGAAACGTGGGTTTTACTCAAACAGTTCCGGGAATCTCATTACGACTTCTCTTTTTTTAAACTGGAGTTTCAAGATATAATTAACTAATACACGAGATCCGAAATTGAAATTACATATCGGCCCACCACCCCTAATCAGTATTGCGGTCCCATATATTTTCTCTTACATTAAATTAAT
This sequence comes from Parapristionchus giblindavisi, assembly GCA_943737045.1. Lineage (NCBI taxonomy): Eukaryota > Metazoa > Nematoda > Chromadorea > Rhabditida > Diplogasteridae > Parapristionchus > Parapristionchus giblindavisi. The sequence goes on along the minus strand of CALSFV010000138.1, from coordinate 74,025 downwards.
TCTCACTTTTTTCCCATAGCCCAGGTAATTTTTTTATTTGCTCAATGTCTTCTACATATTATATTACACCTTCAGTTTAATATTGATAATTTATAAGCAAGGTAAGTTTGTTAACGAATAAATTTTGTTTGCTGTATTCTATTGTGGTAAAGATTGGCGACGTTCTCTAAAAAGTTTATTTCTAATCTAATCGATTCGGAACTGGTCGCATTCGAATCCTTGTCTAATTCTAAGAAACTATTGCTTAGGGGAGTTTTTCGATCAACGGTCAACGAACGCTGGATTTGGGAATTTTCGAAAAAAATGTTTACATTAAATTAATTCTCACTATTTTCAATAATTCTCACCATGTAGAAGCAATTGAGCAAATAAAAAGTTTTCATTCGCCATGGGAAATAGTGAGAATTAATTTAATGTGAAAATTATTTCGAAAATTCCCGATTCCAGACTTCGTTGATCTTTGTTAAAAAAACTCTATTTTCCATGACAAATGCAAACTTTTTATTTGCTCAATCGCTTCTACATAGTGAGAATTAAGGAAAATAGTGAGAATTAATTTAATGTAAACATTTTTTTCGAAAATTCCCAATTCCAGCGTTCGTTGACCGTTGATGTGGTGTTAATTTCTTGTAAATGGAATTGGAAATTGTAAAAAGGGTGTTAATTTTGTCCTCTTGTAAATAGCATTGTAAAAAGCAAATATCTCGGTTCTCTGACTAGTTAGAGACTTGAAACTTGGTTTTTAGGTTAAAAACCACGAAAAAAGCTTATAAACGAAGTTTCAAGTCTCTAGCTCTACTAAGAACGAAGATATTTGCTTTTTACATTAATGTTCGAGTTTTTCCTGAAAAATCGTGTAAAAAGCAAATATCTCCACTCTTTGTCGAGCTAGAGACTTGAAACTTCGTTTATAAGCTTTTTTCGTAGTTTCTAACCTAAAAACCAAGTTTCAAGTCGCTAACTAATCAGAGAACCGAGATATTTGCTTTTTACAATGCTATTTACAAGAGGACAAAATTAACACCCTTTTTACAATTTCCAATTCCATTTACAAGAAATTAACACCACATGATCAAAAAACTATCCTAAGCAATAGTTTCTTAGAATTAGACGAGGATTAGAATGCGCCCAGTCCCGAATCGATTAGATTAGAAATAAACTTTTTAGGGAACGTCGCCAATCCTCACCACAATATAATACAGCAAACAAAATTGATTCGTTAACAAACTTACCTTGATTTAAAAATTATCAATATTAGATTGAAGGTGTAATATAATATGTAGAAGACATTGAGCAAATAAAAAAATTTACCTGTGCTATGGGAAAATAGTGAGAATTAATTTAATGTAAAATTGTTTTCGAAAATTCCCAATTTCCAACCTTCGTTGACCTTTGATCAAAAAACTCTCCTTGACAATAGTTTCTTAGAATTAGCCAAGGAGTCCATTGCACCCACTCCCGAATCGATTGGATCCGAAATAAACTTTTTAGGAAAAGGCGCCAAATCGTTGTGTGGTCACCTCCTGAAGCGAATTTTCAATTGGGATGAATTTCCAAGTACCAGTGAACTACACTCATGGTGCCTGTAATTATCATACATAAAACAGAAAAATCCATTTTTCGTCGATACCACACATATGTCGACTTTCTCAGATAGCGTGTTCTATGATGTATTATAATCACAATACAATAAATAAACAGTCTTCCGAAATAATAAAAATAAATTGTTTAAACAATGGTGGGATTCTGTTGGGATCGATCAGTATGCTTACTGGGGCTGACAGAATTCAATATTTACACCAGAAAAAAAATTATGGGACCAATCAACTCCGCAATACTGATTAGTACTTTTGGGACCAGTAAACTTCCATGGGACCAGTAAACTTTCTTGGGACCAGTCAACTTTCTTGGGACCAGTCAACTTTCTTGGGACCAGTAAACTTTCTTGGGACCAGTCAACTTTCTTGGGACCAGTAAACTTTCATGGGACCAGTAAAGTAGAACAGAGCCGTATTATGTACATATGTAATCAGTGGATCACTCTCAAATCCCTTTTAAATATAGCAAAAGCTGCAACTTGATTGTAAAGAAAGAAAGTGAAAGAAGTCTTACCAACAAGACATGCAGTTGTAGCAAACATTCCAGCTGGGACGATGGGATTCGACAACGCTTTCTGGAATAAACAATTAATCACAAACTATGATAAGAAGCTAAGAGATGATTAAAAACAAAAACGGTTACTTCTAGAAAAAATACGAAAATATAGTATTTCTGAGCCGTGAGTCTTTCAAATAGTTTTTTTTATAATTATTATGGTTCGAGAAATGAAACTGTTTACGAAACAAATGAGTGAAGAAAATGAAACAGAAATGTTTTTTGCTGTGAAATTGTCTCATTCCTGGCACCCTAGTCTCTACCATATTCGCCTAAAATGATATGATAAGAGGGAAATGTGGCACATAGTCACCTGTAGTACAACAGACGACCCAGTATCCGACTTCGATCCTCCAGCCATATCGATAGGAATAGAAGGCACTCCATCCTAAAAGATGGTTCAATAAACAACATTTGTGAGTGACAATATACCAATTTGTTCTTCCTTAGCCAGTCATTCTTTTCAGCTTGCCATTGCATATGAGCTTTGTGATCACGAAAATCATGAGGTCCAGAGTCTGTCATGCCTGAAAATGGGTTGATCGAAAGAGTTAGCATCAAACCTTAAAAGTATCCAATTTTATAAAATGTATTATAACGTTTAATTTAAGGAGTGCACTAACGTAAACACAAGAAAAAGTAGTTGAGCGATCCAAACAAGCTTCTTTGATTAGAAGTACGGTAGCCAAATAGACAGAAATGTTCTCACTCTTTATCATTAACTGATTTTATTTAATATCTGCTTATTTTGATATTTGTTTAAAAAAATTTTTTATCGAATGTTAAAAAAATAAGCAGATAACACTATGAGCAATTAAGGAATTTTATTTTACCCCTCGCTTTTTAATATTATTATATGTGTAAATTTAGTTTCAAAATCATAGTCATTAAGTGGCGCGAACTAAATGTGAACTGATGTGTGTATCAAGATTACATATGTCAAGGTGTTCGGTGTAACTAGATAGATATAAATATTCTTGAATAATACTATGGTGGTTGAAAGAATGGAGGTATGGTATGTGCCCTCGTTAGTTCCTATTGCGTAATAAAGAGTATTACCGCTCAAAGAGAAAAGGGAGAGGCAAACGAAGAAACACATCCAATATATAAGTATAATGGATATGATATTGAGATATTCATATATGATAGGCAGATATACGGTGAGAAATGAAAAAAAAATGATAATTAGAAGCAACTGTCATATCGAGCGAAATTTGTATAGAGCAGACGACCATTAGCAATAAATGTGCATTCTAATGGACTATTTGATGTTCTTATGATTTACTATCGATGTAATTCTATGGAACATCAGAATAGAAGTAAAATATATTTTAATCACTTTTTAAAGATGAATTTGTTTTAATTGTAATCTTTTGTGTGATCAAAGTATCTCTATGCATGTCCACCATAGATATTATCACATATTATTCTCGAATTACAATTTCTTTTAAAAAGTATGTGATCAATGATAACCATGTTGGTATCTGTAATGGAATCACATCATTTATATTTGTTCTTTTCTCAAATTGTGATAAAAGTTTTCATTTTGTGTATGGTGAGTTGTTTGATACATTTGATTGAATGAATAAATCTACATATGTTGGAATGAAAAGTAGAATATGCTTGAATGATCTCCTTTTCCTCTTTAGTTACAACGCAATCATTGCATATTAAAGGGATATGCCGATAGATTGTCAGGTCATCGCCTCCCTCTGGTCCTTACCTCCTTTCCACTGTCTCACTCTCTACTCCATTAGCTGGTTGTCTCTTTCTCTATTGGTTACTGTAATCATTACTCAATTCATACATCATAGATAGGATATCAATGCGTGGATCACAAGAAGATTCTCTTATCCATTCAACATCCATATATCATGCATGGAACAATCCTACCATTCCAATAGGTTTCTTTCATTTCTCTATTCATCTTTCCCTAATTATTATTAATTTTTACCATTTTCCATTGTTTGAGGTGGTCTAGACGAACAAACTGTCAATGGAACTCCATCAATCGATATGAAAAGACCTGAAACTAATTCATTATGGAGTCAATTTGGTCCCAATTGTATGGATAACGGATTCAATCAAATGATGTCTATGAGACATGATTATGTAAGTATATATTATTTATTTTATAACGTTTCTTCATCTATTATTATAGTTCACTCCAAATGATCTGGCAATGAGTCAAAGATTCCATGATATTTTGAGCCTTTCATCATCTCAAGGTTTGTATTCATTCGTCCATTATCAATAGAGTATGTATTTCATTGTAAAAACAAATAGAAAAATAATTTATCTTTCTATTCTGTACCGTGTTTTCGCATACAATTATAATAATAATAATAATTATTATTATTATAGTATCTTCAACATCAATATCTCCAGCTCCTGTCAAGAAGAAACCAAATCCTGTGCCTATAGAGCAGAAAGATGAAGTTTGATATAACTTCCATCTATAACGTTTTAATGAATTCCATTGAGGCTTATTTTGAACGTCGTAAGAGAAATAATGACAGTGCTCGCAGATCACGTGAAGATAAAAAGAAGAAGGAGGATGATTTTAAAAGGGTACCATATTATAATTATAATTCTTTTTTAATGATTTCATCTTTCAGAGATACAATGAATTGGCGAATGAGAATCATTTATTGAGGGCACAACTTTGTCAGTTAAAACTCGAGGTACTTTATACCATTCAATTCAATCAAATCAATATATTATTGCAGGTTGAGAACTATCGATTACTGTATGCTCAACAAGTTATGCCAAACGTGACGACTTTCCCTCAATAATCAATTCATTTACGTTTTTTTCCCTTGGAAGTATTCAAAATGCATGTTACAGCTATGAAAATGTCTGTTTAATGCCAAAATGAATTAAAAAGTGTACATACCACACATTCAGATAACATTCATTTTTTGTTGCATAACAATAAGATTGGAGACGATTTTTGGTTAAAACTATCCAAAAAAGTATATAACACTATAAGAAAATTTTTGTATTGATTCGTCCTGGCAGTCAAAGTACTGAGGCCTGTAAAAAATAATTCTCACAGATTTTCCATTTATTTTTCACTTTAAAGTTTCCCATCGAATGAGAATGGGAGATAATGAAAACCATTAACAGTCATTTTCAAACTATAGCTGTGAGTGTTTTCCTTACCATTAGTGTATCAAACGTTAATATGTACATTGTTTAATCCGTTTCTGCACATAGCAGTGCTATTACCGATAAAACTGTGTAAAAACATAATCACACTGTTGCACAATGCACTGAAGGAGGGATGACATAATATGCTTATTTCAGTTTTATGTTTTTTTCACCATTTGTTAATCTATTTACCACATTGAAAGATACAATAAAAAGAATTTCGCGATGGTATATCCGTCCGGATATACATAGATTTTGATGTAGCCCCGCAGATCTTGATTTAGTTTCTTAGTTTCTTAGTTTCTTATCTTTCCTATTTCCTCTCTCTTTGGAAGAAGCATTCCTTTCCTTTTTCTCTCCTCATAATAGTTTCCCCCTGTATGTCCATCCAAGGAATTCCGTAGCCAAACAGCTTTCCTTATCGAAGGCCGAACTTGAGCTTTTCTAACACAGAGAATATTTTTTAATGTCAGTCCTGTTTTCAAGGACACAGAGATACTGTAATTTTTGAAATGCGCGCCTTGGATGTCTCTGACGTGAGAAAAGTGCGCGCCTGTGAATTTATGCGCATTTGATGTTTTTGTTATTTATTTTTATTTGTCTTTTTGGGTGAAATATCGATGTTCGTTTTCTTGTATGGTTATAATTGCAGTTACCGTTAGTTTAAGCTAATCATTTGTTACTTCTGCCAATAATTTATTAATCTATCAAAGATTTCTATCGCGTTGTTGTATCTTCATCCTGTTATTTTGTCTCAATTTCATCTGCCCTATTGCTCTTTTGGTTAAAAAGCGTATACAGAAGTTCCATCTATTCTTCAAATGGAGATGGAATTTGCGTGACCATTCAAGCTCTCAATTCCCTGTTCTATTTCCTCTTCAACTTTTATTCCTCGTATTCCCTTTTCTCTTTTTAGATAAATGAAAAGTTTAGGTTAAAGCCGTTCGGTTTTTAAATATTATTTTATGTGAAATAGATGGAATATTCAATACCTACAATAACATTTTTTTCTTTCAACTCTCGAATTAAATTAGCATCGGAAAAGAGAAAGATTCTTTCTTTGTCATTTCCTTCCAAGTTTAATTTATTCATTGTACATTAATTCATTCTCACATAGTGGAGTGTTATTTAGGGATTTCATATTTTCCGTTATCTTGATTCGCTCTCTAGGGGTAACTTCAATCAGTTTTACTTCATCTAGCATTGAATCGAAGTAGTATGTTCCTTTCGGCGAATAGATATCATTTCCCCCTCCCTTCCTTTCTTTGACTCTTGTAAACTGAATTCTATATTGTACAGTAATGGGGATCTGATCTCTGGAATATGGACAATGTGACGGTAAATGAAATTCTTGCTAGCTTCTTTCTCATTCGCTCATTGTGCAATGATCCTCAAAAAATGTTATATTTTCTGCTATATATGCGCCCTTTAAAATGACCACAAAACTGTCATTTTAAAGTTGCGACCATGTTACCACATGTATTAGGTTTACCCACGCTTTCTGCAATTCATATTTCAAGAACCTTTTGATACTTCTTTTAATTATGGCACTTTTCCTCCTTACCCTTTTTATGAGTAGGAAATGGGAAATAAGAAATGGCTTTATTTCGTCTATTGAAATTATGAAATATGAATAATTTAATATTCAAATCTCGAGATCCGTATTTTTTATATGTAAAATGCTTAAAGTCCGGTTCCCAATCCAAAGTTTTGAAAAGTTACTGGTGCCCCGTCTTTCCAACAGCGTTACATTAGTTTTTTTTCCGGTATTTCACCCATTGTGTGACAAAAATAAATGCAAAACAATACGTACTCCTGATCCACTAAAAGGGTCGTGAGATGGCTCGGGTATGATTTTGATTTAATCGTACTTTATCATTCACTCTAATCTTTTCATTCCCTCTATCCTTTCGTAATATCTATTTCTTTATTTATTATAAGAAGAAGAAAGTGTTATAAGAGAGATGGCTTTAGTCATCTGACACTCCTCTATATTGTTCTATCTATCGAGATATCTCATCACATTGATTCTATCAAGATTATCGCTATGATGATCGCTCTCTATCTCTATCTCTCCTCCTTCCTTCACGTACATCTATCTAACAGTAGTCGTGTCTTTCATTCCCCATCTTTCTCTTTCTCGTCTTATTTCACCATTCGGTTTCTTCATTCTGACTACTCATCCTATAATCGATAGATGACGTCATCACAATCGATCGTTGTTTCTATCTAAACGATAGCAATTGCATCCATCAATTGATTCATTCTCATTGTTCATTTCCCTCTTCTTCTTACTAGTGGGGAAGAATCTCATATTCCTTTCTCTATAGTATTCTTTCTTCTTCATTTCTCTTATACTATATCTCCCGTATTGATTAGTTTTGTAGTATTAGTTAACGAAATGGTGACGTCATTGGACGGAGTAGAAGAATTTTCTAGAGTGTCCATTAGGGAGTTAAGGAGAGAAGATTGTGGAATAGAGAAAGATTACCTGTAGGAGATGATAGAAGTAAATAAATTGATGATGGGGTTTAGATGGAAAATGAAGATTAGTGAATTATGATTAGATGATTTGATAGTTTTGGTGTTTCGTTTAAATAATATCTGGTGGAGGATAAGGGATAATGTATGGAATAAGATGAGAGGATATGAGAAAAGGGAAGGATAAATTGAAGAAAATTGAGAATTAGAAAGATGGATGGATTACGTCATTGGAAGAAAAAAAGGAATAGAGAAAATGGCAATTTGTGGAGATGAGAAGTAAGGAATTCTATTAGTAAGTGAATAGAATGGAATATATTGTATAGTGCATACGTGGGCACCACTGCCGCTAGCGGCAATACACCCCCGATTTTCCAAAAAAAAAGCACTCAAAATGACGTATAAATGCTTCATTTTTTGCTTCCGACCCTCCGATTTTTGCGTCCGACCCCCCCCCCCCCCCCCCCCCCCCGATTTTCATTTCCAGCGGCAATGCCCGCCCACGTATGGTATAGTGAATGGTAGTTGGATAGAATAGAGTGAAGAGTGAAATAGTGTTGCTTGTTCAATAGATTACGTTGGGTCAATGCAGTGAAAGAGTGAATGAAGAATCGTGAGAAACATCTATCCATTCAAATTTTTCTTACAATACATGTTTTAATAGGTATTGGTATAGTATATGGATGAATAGTACTTGATCTCATCTTATATTTTCTCTATCACTTCTATCTTGTTCCAATAGTGATGATGAATCTGATAGATAAGAAGAGGGTAGAGAGAGTATGGGATGGATGGGATAGAGAGATGGCGACCCTGGTCTCTTCTCCTTCTCAGTCGACCATCTATCGATTGCGTCTCTCCTTCACTCTATCGTCTCTCCTCTCTCACTATTACACATACTCTTCTTCTCTCTCTCTGACGGCACTTTCCCGCTCTTTCCTCTATCTCCATTCTCTACTCCTTTCCTTCTCTCTTCCTCTATCTCTTTTATTCAATGGTTCAAACCACTTCTCCATCCCCATATTCTATTGACTATTTTATATTCCTTGTTGTTGTTCATTCCATTATCCATTGTGCTCCTATCTCTTACACTACTCAATCCTATATTATACTATTCATTACTCTCCTCTGTGATTGTCCTTGATGATACTTATTGATTGTTTATCATTTTAGTCTTTCTTTATCGATTGTGGGTGGGTGACTCATCTCAGTCCCCCTTGTACTTCTTCCCATTTCATTCAACCATCACATACAATGGCTGCCATAAGGAAGAAGGTTACTATTTACCCTTTATATCACTTATATCTTAGTTGTTTAGTTAATTATCTCTTTCTATTATGTTTTTGACGAAGTATACATTCGATAGATGACAATTGCGAAATGAGTGTAATAGTGTGGTACTTGTATAGTTGATATTGATTGACCTGATGTGTCTATTATAATATACAGTAATGAATTACAGCTTGTTATCGTTGGAGATGGTGCTTGTGGTAAGACTTGTCTACTCATCGTCTTTAGTAAGGATCAATTCCCTGACGTGTATGTTCATTTATTTTATTCCCCTTTCCTTTAATTTTCCTTTTGCATTATCTAACTTGTTTCTATTTGTTCTTCATTTTATTGATTGATTATCTTATTCTAGATATGTTCCCACTGTATTCGAGAACTATGTCGCTGATATCGAAGTTGATGGAAAGCAGGTATACAATGTTACAAATGCGATTTGAACTTTAATTATGTGTTATATATAAAACACTATCTGAGAGAATTCAACAACTGGAATATTTTTTGGTATCGACGAAAAATGGATTTTCCTGTTTTATGTATGATAATTACAGGCTCCATGAGTGAAGAAGTTCACCGGTACTTGGAAATTCCTTTAAATTGAAAATTCGCTTCAGGGGGTGACCACAGAACGATTTGGCGCCGTTTCCTAAAAAGTTTATTTCGAATCCAATCGATTCGGGAGTGGGTGCACTCGACTCCTTGGCTAATTCTAAGAAACTATTGTCCAGGAGAGTTTTTTGATCAAAGATCACCGAAGTCTGGAATCGGGACTTTTCGAAATAATTTTCACATTAAATTAATTCTCACTATTTTCCCATGGCGAATGAAAATTTTTAATTTGCTTAATAGCTTCTTCACATTATATTACACCTTTAGTTTAAAAACTATAATTAATAAAAAATTAGAAGTTTGTGTGCGAATAAATTTTGTTTGTTGTATTTAATTGTGGTGAGGATTGGCGACGTTCCCTAAAAAGTTATATTTCGAATCCAATCGTTTTGGGAGTGGGTGCAATCGGTTCCTTGGCTAATTCTAAGAAACTTTTGTCTAGGAGAGTTTTTTCGATGAAAGATCAACGAACGCTGGAATTGGGAATTTTCGAAAAAAATGTTTACATTATATTAATTCTCACTAGGGTGGCAAGAATGGCGCAAGAGTATTCGTTCCCACTGGCAGTCTTGGCCGAGTTATCGGGGAGAGAGGCATTTACGATCTCTCTCTCATCGAATGAGCCGGGAGAGGGGGTCTTTGTCTCGAATAGTCAAAAAACAGTCGAGTCGAAATCGAATGGAAAGGTTTTTCTCAGCAGTGCATTGACCAAATTCAAAACTTTTTAAACTTCTGACAAGAGCTCATTAAGTGCTATAAAACGAAGCCAAATTTAACAACTTTTTTCAAAAAAATGTTTTGTTAATAATTTGTTGGTTTATGATACAATAACAATATTAATTTGATAACAATCATTATGGCAAAACTATTATTAAAGTTCCAATTCGTCATCAGATTCAAACTCTTCAATCTCACTCATATCCCATCTAATGTATTGGGATACGGTACTCATCAAAGAAAAAGAGAAATTTGAATTTGAATTATTTGATGCGAATTGTGTATCATTTTAAAGATCTCATTATGCTGATTTCAAATATACATAATTTGTCTAGTTTTGTTCAAACACGGCCTTGAAAAATGCTCGACTCGACTTCGATTAGACCTAAAAACGATTATCCGAGGGAGAGAGATAGAGACTGCCAAGGGGAACGAATATCCTCTCCATTCGACCTCGACTCGATAGAGACTACAAAACAGGCTCATTCGAGAGCAATTCTCGCCACCCTAATTCTCACTATTTTCAATAATTCTCACCATGTAGAAGCAATTGAGCAAATAAAAAGTTTTCATTCGCCATGGGAAATAGTGAGAATTAATTTAATGTGAAAATTATTTCGAAAATTCCCGATTCCAGACTTCGTTGATCTTTGTTAAAAAAACTCTCCTGGACAATAGTTTCTTAGAATTAGCCAAGGAGTCGAGTGCACCCACTCCCGAATCGATTGAATTCGAAATAAACTTTTTAGGAAACGGCGCCAAATTGTTCTGTGGCCACCCCTGAAGCGAATTTTCAATTTGAAGGAATTTTCAAGTACCGGTGAACTTCACTCATGGAGCCTGTAATTATCATACATAAAACAGAAAAATCCATTTTTCGTCGATACCGCACCTATGTCGACTTTCTAAGATAGAGTGATATATTATATATAATTGTATATTTAAAGGTTGAACTAGCCCTATGGGATACGGCTGGACAAGAAGATTATGATAGATTGAGACCTCTATCATATCCTGATACTGATGTTATCCTTATGTGCTTCTCTATTGATTCACCTGATTCACTTGAGAATATCCCTGAGAAATGGACACCTGAGGTATAATATCTATTCAATTGATACAATAGATAGATACGTCTATTCAATTATATTATATTTAATGCTTATAATATTAATTGACAGGTTCGCCATTTCTGCCCGAATGTACCCATCATTCTAGTTGGAAATAAGAAAGATCTTCGAAATGATCCACAAACGGTACATATCGATCGTTATCTGTGATTATATGTGTCTCCATCATACATGGGCGCCGACATGGGGGTGTCCCCTGTAAAATTAGTGCTTTTCGAAAATTGAGTTGAATGCCCCCCCCCCCCTGTAAAAAATATTTAAGTAAAATTTTTGAAGAAAAAAAGACTCCCTCCTGTAAAATTAACCATTTTTCGTTCGGATGCCCCCTGTAGAATCGAGATCCAGGTACGCCGCCCATGTATGGTCTCCATATCTAATAAGTCGGGAAATTTAAATTAAGCGTGTGTCGTCTGCTTTGGTGCTGATAGCAATACTTATGGGGCGTAACACTTACGAAATTGTCTTTGATCTTCGTGGACTTACCATGCCAACAATTTTCGAAAACTGATTTATGGGTTTATAATTGACCAAATATCATCTAATCTATTTCGTTCTTCAAAATGTTTTTATTTTTATGATTATGATAATTCGAAAGCTGTTATTTGCAGATCCGTGAACTTCAAAAGATGAAACAAGAACCAGTGAAACCTGAACAAGGACGAGCTATTGCTGAACAAATTGGAGCATTTGCGTATTTGGAGTGTTCAGCTAAGAATAAAGATGTATGTTGTTGAGTGTTTTGATTGAATGATTGATTGATTGATTGTAGGGTATTCGTGAAGTATTCGAGAAGGCCACTCAAGCAGCTCTTCAACAGAAGAAGAAGAAGAAGAGCAAATGCATCATTCTATAAATATAGATTGATGCACAATAAATGTGATGGTATAGATAGATCATTTATATCAACTTCACTATATTGTATCCTTGGAATACTATGATTACTATACTCTATACTAAAATATGCTTATGCTTGTTTTGTTCTACATCTTGTAATAGTTGATCTACTCTTTCCTTCAATCCACTCTTCCTACCGCATACTTCATATTCACCCTACCCTACTCTCCCGTTTCTTTTACACGTGTCTTTTTCTTCTTTTTTTTCTGCCCTCACACATTTCAATTTGAAATTCTGAGTTTTCGTCTTGTAAAATAATTCTATAAGTTAATAATATTAAACCCGAAAGAGTCTTGCTAATGGGAATTGCCACGTGTGAATGGAATGATGATTGTGTAGAGAGAAAGGAATAGTTAAAGTGAAGAGATAATAGAGATAATTGTATGTGACTGATGATATGTCTCGTCAGTCTTCAGTCTACTCTAACATCTCATTCTATTCAGATTAGATGATGTTGATTGGTCATTATCATTAGATAGAAGGAATATGATTTGTACTCGATTAGCCTCTTCTACTCGGATTCATAAGTATGAAATGTATGGATGTTTTCATGTATATGAAACTCGTTGTGTGATGGTGACCCCTCCTTCCTTCTACTCTTCTCTTACTTTCCTTTCTCCTTCTATATCGTTTATTCATTGACTCGTTCCATCTCTTGCTTAATACAATAGTAGTTATCTAAGGATGAACTATTCATTGATTACTTGTTAACTTGTACTAGTTGTTATCCATAATATGGATGACACAATATATGAGTAGGTCTCATTGTCTATTTGCATTCTCACTTGATCCATCCATCCCCAATCTTGTTCTTATTCCTTCATTCTAATGAAGCTTCACATCTTCTATTCTATTACTATTCATTTTGAGTATTCATTCTATTGTTCTATTCTCTTCCTAAATATAGTGCTATTCTCTACTGGCTTAGGCGCATCTTACGAAAGAAAAAAATATCCACCGCTTTTTTATTGACCCCGCACCCCTCATTCCTTTCTTCTCTTCCTTTATTCTTTTTTTTCTAATTGAAGACTTCTGATATATTATGAAGGAATTGAAGTAGAGATAGAATATACATGGAAGTATCATCATCTCTTCTCTCTCTACTATCCTTGTATTATCTTCCTCTATTCATTCTTTTCTATCATCTATTTCATTTGTTAACAGTCGTCTTCGCTTGAGTGGTTCGTTAGTCTTCATTCTATTTTCCATTTCATATTCCGCCTAAATGATAAACTATTTGAAACATATGATATATGATATCACTGTGTTGATACAATGGATTTTTGTATTCCCTTTGATACCTTGACGAAGGAGGGATGAAGTTTTAGTATATATTAGTTAGAATGTAATATAATGTAAGTTATTAGTAAACTATGGCTCGTGGACAACAGAAGGTTCAATCACAACAGAAGAATGCTGAGAAGATGGCTAAGATGAAGAAGGCTCAGGTATGGATTGATTGATTGGTTATTAGATGAGTAATTTATGGATTGTAGGGTTCCGATCAGAAGAGTGCTGCTCTTAAGGCTCTCACATTCAAATGCGCTGTTTGTATGGTAAGGATCTCAATGTTAATTATGTGATGAAGATCGTTAACAGACGCTGTACACAAAAGTGATTTGCAATATAATAGTAAGTTAATTGTACATTGATTATAGGCAATGATGCCTGATCCCAAGACCTACAAACAACACTTCGAGAATAAGCATCCTAAGGCCCCAATGCCTGCTGATCTTGTTGATGTTGTTGCTTAAACTCTTCCAAGTAAGATTTTTTTATTATTTATTAAGTGAACATCGATTTTACTATCAATCTTAAATGTTAATTAAATATTCTGTATTTACTACTTCAATTCAGCCATGTTAGATAATGTGGTTTATATTTCAGATATCATTTCAATCCCTCATTAATTGTCTTTTCACGGCTCAATAAAAGCAGTTGCTTCCATGTTTCTCCACCTCATTCCCTAATTCTCATAAATGATTAATCATTTACATTACAATTGTGATGAACGTGTTACCATCTCCTCTCCTACCTTTCTCTTCTATTAATTACCAATCGTTAGTTTATTGTTTTGTGTGTACCCTGTGAGCAATTCATCAATAGATGGATAGACTATTCATTTGTTGAACATTGAACCTTTCTCCTTTTCGATTCCTCCCAAATACATATGAATCCCCATATGATATACTTGTGATGAATAAACATTTGGGAAATAGAATTGTTTGTCACAAGGTATATTAAGATATAGAATAAGTGATTAATACATTTCATCTTGATATCCTGTTCGTGGACCTCTTGATTGAACGAACTAAATAGATATTGATATGAATATGAATATATGATATAAGAATACCTTAGGTACTTGATGACCATATCTCATCCTTAGATAACTATGATACTTCATAACGAATACAATGAAGAATATACATAGAAGAAGAGCAAAGAGGAATAAACCACAACAATAAACAATTACTACTTCTTGATAATCATTTACCTAAATCAAATATTTGATATAAGAATAAAAATTGTGTGATTACTTGATAGTTCTTAGCTTGGTCGAGTATTCTTCCGATACAAACACCAAATGCAAATAAATGCATAAATATTCCAACTATCAATGCAGTAAAATTAGGAACAACGAAGACAGGGCGGTAATACTGTAGATCATTAAAAATAAAGGAAAAAACTCTAGATTACGGTAGTTTAAATAATATACCTTGAATGAAAATGCGAGAATAAATAATGAGAATAACCAGAAAGAAGCAAACGCTACATACCTAGTGTTAGATTTAGAGTAATATATAGTATCTATATAAATATACAAACCATGCCATACCCAATTCAACCCATGCTAATGCCCATCGAGTTGGACCTGTACGAAGTGTTTTACCCTTAATATATCGATTGATTATTAATGATAATATTTAGGTAAATATACATCAGCGGCCGCTTCAGCAACTTCAGTAGCATTTATTGATCCTTGTTCTTCAGTTGATACCCATATACGATATCTATCAAGGATTATTCCAGATGATGATAAACATATAAGAAGAAGAATGAACTATAAAGTATTGATTGATAAATGAATGAATGAATCGATAACCTGTAGACTAGTTATGATACCAGCTGCAGTAACAACATGACATCCACAGATTCGATCACCAGTCATATTAGATGAAGTGAAAATGAATAGAAGAAAGAAGGGAGTCAATATATGGTACCCATAGATACAAGTACTCAACATTATTATATATTCATATCTTCCTTTCAGTTTACAATCAACAATACTAACTCATTTATCTAATTCATCAATCATAGTATTTATCAATACGAATGAAATAGATTAGCATTATCTTAGGTCTGTATATATATATCATATTGTACAATAATACTATCTGGTACAAACTAATAAATGGCAAAAAGGGAGGAGATTGAGTTGATTGTAAGAGGATACACATGAATAAAGCACAAGAATGAAACACTAACCATCTAGGGAAAAGTACAATCGGAATAAAATGAAATAGAATATCAATATAATAATATATCTACCAAACATGAGTCTCACGAACTTCTCCAATAATAAGACTAGCTTGATTGAGAGCCTTCAAGTATATACATAAAGGAATAAATATAATATATATGAATGATACTTACAGATAACATCTCAGCACATTCTTTTCTTCGTTGTGCCATAATTGGAGCTTCAGATAGTAGATCATCTAATAGATCTTCTTGATAAAGCAAACGAACTAATTCAGATTGAAGATGTTCCTTAATTATCATTTATCAATATCAAAAATCACTGTATATAATATACCTGAACATAATTGACTAGACAATGCATAATAGCTTTAGGTACAGAGTCTTGAATATTTCTTCTAACAATCATGAAATATCCCCGAATCAATCGTTCTGAATTGAACTTCTCAAATAATAAATAGATTAGATAAGTTCATACCAATGATTTGACAATCTCTTTGTTCACGAGCATTCAATTTCCTTGGTTGTTGTTCAGGTACTTCAGGTAGAAGATTAACGCTTGGTTTAGCTATAAAGGAACAATATTGATTCATTCTATACTATTGGTCATATTGATTCATTCGATAAAATTAAATACTTACGTGCATGTTCTGGACTTGTTTTATTGCCTCCAAATAGATAATTGAGCATACTTCCACTTTGTTCTATTCCATTTTGAGGAAGTGATTGAACTACTGTAGAATCAACTGATTGAGACGATACCTACAAGGATATTGATTGATTCATTGATTAATGAATGAATATACTCTATTAGCAGATAAACTCCTCTCAATTCCATTTGATTGACTTTCATTTCTTTGTTTATTCCGACTTTCTCTTAATATAAATGATATATTCATAATGAATAAACATATAAATCTCAAACTAACCGATCATCATTCATTGATATTTGATCTTTCAATAAAACAGCTAAATTTGCATCTTTGAAATCAGGATGTTTCGTATTAATATAAGCTAATTCAATAGCAACTAAGTTCTCTACCTATAAATGAATTCAATCGATATTATGAATGTACTACTATAATGACAAACCAATTGATAAGTAGGTTTCAATCGACTTTTCAATACACTACTAACTACTTCATTTATTCTATCATATAACTTAGGGAATCGAAGCATCTCTTGCTGTAATGATGGAGTCAATTAATCAATCACTTAATCGATATAATTAAACTAATGAAACCTGAGTGTTTAGTCCACAATGTTGTACTATTCTCTGCATTTCTTCATGTACTAATTCAACACATTTCATACTAGGTTCTTCTAATCTTCTAATTTGTCTCTTTACTAATAATTCAAATGATACTTCAGGAACGAAAAGAGCAGGACGTGGTCCCTATATTCATCATATGCATTTACATATAAAACATTAGATATAGGAATAAATACCGTAGCATTTCTGATAGCAGTCAATATATCCAATTGTGATAAACTTCCTAATGGATCAATCATTTCAAGAGTTCGACCAAATGAATCATGAAAGATATAACAAATACGAGCTCCACCACATCTATAATCAATACATATTATCTCAAATATCGATTGAATAATAAAAATAAGAACAAACAATTCTCCAGTCTCGATATTCTTGCTTGTTCCTTCTATAGTTGATGTATAAGCAGAAGCAAATCGAGTAATGATCTACAAGATCTCAATCATTATCCAGATATAGATCAAGTATACCTGTAAGAGTGTTCTATTCTTATCTTCAACAGGTTCACCATAACTCGTAAGTAATCCAAGACATTGTGATTGTAACATAGATACTCTATGTTTAAGAGAAGGAAGACAATCACGGATATGTTGCATTAGAAGCTACAATCGATAATGATTAATCAATATAATATATCAAATGTATTACTTACTCTATTAAGAGTCTTTGCAAGATAAGCAGTACCATTACGTGAAGCTAATGTTGGATATTTTCTTTGAAGAAATGCTTGCTCATCTTTCAATGCTTCATCGATTGATTTATTCTTTTGAATATCAGCTTGAGATCTATTAACTACTCCAATAATACCCAATTTAACAGGAATGACACGACCAGTTAGCACCTGTATATATTATAACATCACGAGTTTGAATCCATCATCACGGAATATCAATGAATGGTTCAAGAATCATTCATCATCATATACCATTTTACTTCCATTCATTTATTCAAACACCAGTACGGTAACTTTTATGTAAAAAAATATTTTTAAAAAAAAGATATAAATAAAATATAACCTCCATGGCATCAGTTCCTTGATCCATTAAATCCAATTTAGTCAATACAGCCAATGTACGACGACCTAATAAATAATGAATATAATGATTAAATTGATATAATATGAATTAACCATCGGAATCAACATCTCTTGCCATCTTCAATGGTTCCGATGTAGCAAAGTCTTGATTGGCTGGAGTAACAGCAAGAATGATTACATTAGGATTAGATATGTAATTAAGAAGCATTTCTCGAATTTGCTCCTAAAATAACCAAGTTGCGGATAATCATACAAGAATATAGAAGAGAAAACTAGCCTCAATATTAGCAGGTTGATCTCCAACAGGTACTTTGGTTATACCGGGAAGATCAATCAATGACAGATTCACTACTTTGTCTGAGAAAATCTTGAGAACAATTGGATTCGCTGAGATTCCCTAAACAATTTCATACATCAAAGATACATCAATCAATTAATAAACGCAAACCTTATTGTTTCCAGTTAATCTTTCCGTTTCATCTTCGATTTCTTTTCGAACCAAATTAAAGTCATGGAAGATAGTCTTCGTATGATCAAATTTTGCCCAATCACCATCACAGTAAGAGCCTATTGAGAGAAAAAAGCTTCATTCAATTAGGACCATAAAAAAGATTGTACCTTCTTTGTTTCTCTCTTCCTTGTCATTAAGAGGAACATGAATGAGTTGAAGTAAAAGAGGTCTGCGAGTCACAATTCCAGTTCCACGGGGAAGAAAATCACGTCCAACTATTGCTTCTATTACTGAACTTTTCCCGGCACTCTGATATACAAAAATTCTTTAGACACATACAATATCAGCCAAACGAGTTAACGCATAACGAATACATTGGAATTGAAAACATATATAATTGCTAAAAAAATACCTGTGATCCTACTACTACAATCTGAGGAAGTTGAATTTCAGCTTCTCTTGTACCAATTGCAGCGAAAACATCTTGAAGTTTATTGATGACAGGGATCAATGAATCCATCCCGTAAAGGGTAACACCCTAAATGCTTCGAATGAAAATTTATGATATAATTAAGGTGATAATAATGTAAAATTGCATTTTATAAATTTTTGAAATAATTCATAGATCTACACAATGACTTCGCCCAATACAGTGCGTATTATAAGTTCAACGTATCGAGAAACTCAGAAAAGATTGACTAATTTATTTACAGTATGAAAAGATTTAAACAATTTTTATCACGTACTAAATGATATTTAAATATATCGTTTTGGTATTTGTTTGTAAACGCATAAGTGTACAATTTATGGACCTTAAGTGTTATTTAATTGTAGAATCAACATGTTGGAAGAAACACCTATGATGGATGAAAGTGATAATGATGCTCCATCCGGTCCGATTACTCGATCCAGAATGAGAAGAGCGCCAGTAGTACGCAGAGGAAGATCAGCTAAGTTGGCTGAAATAACGCCAACTGCGAGCACACCAGTTGGAAGGAATATCAAGAAGAAAAAGTTGTTTGAAGAGGTATTAAGTAAATTTTTTACTGGTAAAAGAGTGATTAACAAATATTACAGAAGACTCCAATCTCCCAGGATATAGGAACGCTCACATCTAATACTCGTCTTCAAATTAAGATCAATAAAGTTCATGTAAGTGTATTGTGTCTTATTTGTTACTCTTATATCTTATCAGGTTACAGCAGAATGGAAATGGAAGAATGTTGGAGATGATACATGTGGTATCTGTAGATCTGCATTCGAAGCCTCTTGTGTTAATTGTAAAATGCCAGGAGACGATTGTCCTTTAGTATGTCTCTGTCATTTGTTTTTTCATTAACGTACATATTATGGTTATAGGTAATGGGCGGTTGCAAGCATGCATTTCATATGCATTGTATTCTCAAATGGACAGAATCTCAGAATACTCCACGACCACAATGTCCTCTTTGTCGACAAGAATGGAAATATAATGTAAATGCGTCATCATCATCTTGATCTCATTCTTTTATTCTTCATCTCTTCTTTCCATTTAGTCTCACTCTGTACATTTTCACATGTGATAAATAAATATAACTATTAGAGTTTGATCATTTCCTGTGTCATTGTGTATATCAGGTATTGTAACCTTCCCAATACTGCTTTTCTCACCTTCTCTTTCATCTATCTCTTACAATCTCCTTATTCGTTATCTTTTGATCTAGTTGTTCGTCAACTAATTCATACGAGTGAAAAATTACCTTATGCCTTCATGGGCGTCCCGCTGGTATACTGTAGTTTTTTTCGAGTTGGGTGGTTGTGTTGGAGCGTAATATTTATTCCTAGCATTAAAATTATATTTTTATTACATTTATTATATTTTTAAAATTATTTTTATTAATAGTATAATTATTTAATTAAAAATTGAATGTATTTGGCAGAATGACATATTACATGTATTCTGATGATGATTTTAAAAATAAAATGCATTCATTCGACCCTGATTGATCCTTCATGAATATTTTATGAGACAAATGAGGATAATATCTATTGATCTTATCAGTAACAGCAACATCTCGTGATCTACCTCTCATAAATATAATATTCTATCTGTTTACAGTGATCTGATGATCTGATTATTTTATTTATATCACATTGTGTTAACGAATATATCATCAAAGAATGTTCATATTTATTGCAACGACTATTGGACAATCTAGTCCTTTTCCGTCTTGAGAACGGTGTCTTTGACCAGTCCGTCAACGTAGTGAGCATGATACGCAGTAACGAATGTGACTTATCTACGAGATCTGAACGAAATGATCAGGTAAATAGGAGGGTTACGGTTGTTCACGAATTACTGAGCCTATATCGTTCATTATCGTCGTGGGACCAGAGTTGATCAGTCCAATCGACCATGATCTAACCTTTGAAATAAATAACGGTGTTAATGTTTTTTTATGCCATACCGTAACCTACAGTAATATAAAGTAGCGTCACCTCGTTCACCACGAGTCCACAATTTCGCACCTGCCAGTCTTGACAAGTTCCTGTCTGACAATAGATGTTTCCGTAGTGAAGAAGCGAGAGGAGTGTCGAATGAGCATGGGAATCCACTTCCGCAAATCAATCGATAATTACCGAATATTATGATTTACCGTACATTCTCGTGCGTCTGTCCATCTAGAATGAAAGCCTCCCATGGTACAAGTGTAACGGGTCATTCCATCTCTGCTCGGACAATCGAGGCGGCTTCCGAATCACCGGGGAAGTTGAATTCAGCAGATGAATGAGAATTGGCTTTCCCGAAGTTCTTATCTTAATTTTTCTTTTTTTTATCGTAAATTATCGAGTGATCTCGGGCCTCCATCTCCTCCGACTGTTCGCAGCAGCAGGGTGGACAGGGCGTAGGGAATCACTTAAGCTGCCCTGGGGCGAAGAGTAGAGCGAATTAGGAGGCGATGGATGGTGGATCTTGGAGTACCAGTTGCCTGCTCCAGGTTCCTCAAAATATGCTTCGGTTGACTTGTCATAGTGTGAAGAGCCAGGTCTTCATTCGAACTAGGATGACGTCACGACCTTTTTTTCGGCCGAGAAAGGGGGGTCTCAAGTAGTGGCAGAAAAAAGTATAAAGACTTCCTGAGAAGGTCATCAAGGAGTCGATGAAGCTACGAGTATCTGTATAATTGGCTGCAAATTCACGAGATGATGAATGTACGGTAAATCATAATATTCGGTAATTATCGATTGATTTGCGGAAGTGGATTCCCATGCTCATTCGACACTCCTCTCGCTTCTTCACTACGGCACGTTAGTTCAATCATAAGAGAGTCTGTACAATAGCCGGGAAATAGGAATTATCTCAAAATGAATAATTGTGTACGAAATATATGGTATGGTCTACGCATACAGCGCCTATAAACAGTAGGTGTATTCAAATTGCGACAACCGGACTGGAAAAATGATCAGCGCGTAAGTTCGAAATAATATGAGTAGAGAAGAGAGGGAAGGGTGATCGAAGCGTGGCGCATTGGTAAGATGGCCGCCTCTTCTCCCAAAGGGTACGGGTTCGAATCCCGACCGGAGATTTCACTTCATCCCTTATTGCACACTCTGAACTAACGTGACGGAAACATCTATCGTCAGACAGGAACTTGTCAAGACTGGCAGGTGCGAAATTGTGGACTCGTGGTGAACGAGGTGACGCTACTTTATATTACTGTAGGTTACGGTATGGCATAAAAAAACATTAACACCGTTATTTATTTCAAAGGTTAGATCATGGTCGATTGGACTGATCAACTCTGGTCCCACGACGATAATGAACGATATAGGCTCAGTAATTCGTGAACAACCGTAACCCTCCTATTTACCTGATCATTTCGTTCAGATCTCGTAGATAAGTCACATTCGTTACTGCGTATCATGCTCACTACGTTGACGGACTGGTCAAAGACACCGTTCTCAAGACGGAAAAGGACTAGATTGTCCAATAGTCGTTGCAATAAATATGAACATTCTTTGATGATATATTCGTTAACACAATATGATATAAATAAAATAATCAGATCATCAGATCACTGTAAACAGATAGAATATTATATTTATGAGAGGTAGATCACGAGATGTTGCTGTTACTGATAAGATCAATAGATATTATCCTCATTTGTCTCATAAAATATTCATGAAGGATCAATCAGGGTCGAATGAATGCATTTTATTTTTAAAATCATCATCAGAATACATGTAATATGTCATTCTGCCAAATACATTCAATTTTTAATTAAATAATTATACTATTAATAAAAATAATTTTAAAAATATAATAAATGTAATAAAAATATAATTTTAATGCTAGGAATAAATATTACGCTCCAACACAACCACCCAACTCGAAAAAACTACAGTATACCAGCGGGACGCCCTTGAAGGCATAAGGTAATTTTTCACTCGTCTAATTCATTATCAATCTCTAATCTATACATTTATGTTCGGTCTTATTCTGGCGTTCCATCTTTTTACTACATCTATATATATGCTATTTTCCCTTGACCAATTATTATCGAATACAATTCTACATAAAATTATATTGAGCAAAAATGATCCGTTAAATGTATTCATTTTATCAGAGCACTTACTCAGGTAATTCGATCAAAATCTGATCAGGAGAAATCAAGATCTGATCTGGAGAGTATACTAATAGTCCTGTTTCACTAGTGATAGAATACAGTTTCTTCTATCTATTTGGTGTGTTCGCCGATCTCATGTTGTAAAATTGTATCCTTTGGAGAGATTAAAGCTCTATAGAGTATAGACGGTGTGCGTGTTTCATAGCAACAACATTTGGTGTGTGTGAGATATCCTATATTATACGGTAGTAACAGCTGTAATCGCACGTTTTGTTCTTCTGAAGGAGTAGTAGTATGAATAGATATTACTACATCTTTATATTATCATTCCTTCCCTCTATTCATATTTAAATATTCAACAATTATTTTAAATTAAATGCACTATTACATCATTTCGATATGAAAGTCGTCATAATGTTCACATTCTGTTTTAACATATATCTTTATCTTATCTAAAAGTTACATTCTGTATTCCATTGGTTAGTTCAGCTTCTAGTCATATCCTTGTCTCCTCCCACTCTTATCTCTATTATATCTACTCTTTTCTATTCATCCTATCCATTTTATATTCATTTCATCTATTACAGTATCCACAATGGTGGATTCATCAAATACAACGTCCGTTATATCAGTATGTTGCCTAATTCTATATTCATATTTTGAGAATACTTGTTAATATAATTAATTTTTTTCATTGGTATAAGTGATTTAGTGGAATAATTTAGGGGGTATGGGTAATTTAATATGGTATAATTGTAAAAGGATCGATTGTGATAGTTTCGTTGATATTCTATGTTTAATCTTTGATCTCTGACTCACTTCACTATTTTCTTTCTTGTCTTCATCTTCTCTTTAGAGTTAGTAGTAGATATGATCACATTGATGGATATCTCTATTCTATTGTCTTATAGATAAAGATAATATGATAAGATAAGAATACAATATAATGATTTGATGTTATCTATCATAATGATTGATCTTTATAGAATACTCTTCAATTATTAGAATGGGCATCAACTTCTGTGGCTAATTTGAATGATAATCAATTAAATGAATTATGTCGAATCAAGGTATCATTCATTCAATTCTGTCATCTTTATTTTGTATAATCAAACTTCTACTTTTTCATATTTTCTCATATTTAAAAAAAAATGAATATTTATAGTGATGATTTTATTATTTTAAGGATTCAAATAGTACGGTACCTCCATTTATTGATTTAGTCAATGACAATCCATCTAATTTCCTTCATTCGAAACCTTCAGCTTTAATAGGTATGCATTTTATAAATAATGATAGATGATTGAATATGTATGATTGTAGTTTGGTCAGTTGGACTTTCATTCGTTACTCTAATCAATATGTGTGCTGTTGTTGGAATTGGAGTTATGAGATATTTATCCAAGAATGTATACAATCAGGTATTATATATAAACCATGAAAATGAGAAAAAAAGTGAAAAATTGGAATCTTGGTTTAATTTAATGTAGTTAAAAAATTAGTAATATGCATAGTAGTATGTTTCTCCAATTAACCTATGAAGGAGAAAGAGTGGAATAATTCAACCAAAGTATATTTTTGTTGAATAAGTTTACTGTAGAGTTTGTTTGCAATATGCCATTTTTGTAATTTGATTTCCAATATAAATGAGAATGATAAGGAGGTAAATGCGATGATTGATATAATAATAATAATAATTTATCTACGCCCGAGGCGCAACAGCAATTGAATGAACAATAGGTGGTAAAATATGATTGACGACTCTCCGAATTCATTGAGAATGTGATAATTCGACGATATTGGGGTGGGCATCCTATCGATGTTTAAATAATCGAATATTGGGGGCGGTTCGGATAATAACTGGTAATTGGGAGTATAATCGGGCTGTTCTGAGTGGGAAAGAATGAAAACGAGGGGTACTGGTGGTGTGTTCAATATGGATTCCAAAAGATGATACTCGGTCACGGACTAATATAAATTGATTGAGGTGATTACATTCTGTGTTGGATTAGGAGTTGGATCGTTATCAGGATCAAGTCTTTATCATCTTCTACCTCAGGTACATATCTAGTCACTTTAATATATTCTAATAAGTTGAATATAATGAATGATTGGGATAGATTGAGATAAATGATTGTAGGCTCATCCTATTCTATTAGATCATAAGAATGAAGATGGTACACCATCTCATGAATATAATGAATGATTGGGATAGATTGAGATAAATGATTGTAGGCTCATCCTATTCTATTAGATCATAAGAATGAAGATGGTACACCATCTCATGAATATAATGAATGATTGGGATAGATTGAGATAAATGATTGTAGGCTCATCCTATTCTATTAGATCATAAGAATGAAGATGGTACACCATCTCATGAATATAATGAATGATTGGGATAGATTGAGATAAATGATTGTAGGCTCATCCTATTCTATTAGATCATAAGAATGAAGATGGTACACCATCTCATGAATATAATGAATGATTGGGATAGATTGAGATAAATGATTGTAGGCTCATCCTATTCTATTAGATCATAAGAATGAAGATGGTACACCATCTCATGAATATAATGAATGATTGGGATAGATTGAGATAAATGATTGTAGGCTCATCCTATTCTATTAGATCATAAGAATGAAGATGGTACACCATCTCATGAATATCTTAATATGGCTCATTTCTCATTAATTGGAGTCTATACATTCTTCTTAGCTGATAAACTAATTAAAGTTATTTTACAAGGAAGAAAGGTATCCTTTATCATAAATAAAAAGATTAGAATAATATTACAATTGATTAAGAAGAATTTACGTGAATCAATTGAATGGAAAGAGAATGGAATATCAAGTGAAATAAGTGGAAGAAGTGAAAGTGCTTTACTTCACAATCATATTCATCATAAGGTTCATTCATTCATTCATGTGTCTATTGTTCATTGTATTAATATAGACTAATGCTTAATACTTATCATATCTATAGGGATCAGGTGATGGTGAAATAGAGATGAATGCTATTGATTCATCTACTAAATCTATCAGAAATCAGGTAATCTTGTTATCTTTTCTCTTACTTTCTCTATTCATTCGTCGTAGTCTATTTCCTTCTCATTGTGTCATAGATCACTTCAGAAGGGAACATTAGCATCTATAGCATCAAATGTTAGTGTTAGTTCAGTATTCTTTACTCTATCTATTCCTCCTCCAATCATGGATTCAGATGATGATTCAGTGAGTCTACGAGAGAATGAATGAATAAGAGTGATAGAGTGATAGTGTATATAACACGGTATCTTAGAAAATCGACATAGGTGCGGTATCGCCGAAAAATAGAATTTTCTGTTTTATGTATGATAATTACAAGCTCAATGAGTGTAGTTCACTGGTACTTGGAAATTGCTTCCAATTGAAAATTCGCTTCAGGGGGTGACCACACAACGATTTGGCGCCTTTTCCTAAAAAGTTTATTTCGAATCCAATCGATTCGGGAGTGGATGCAATCGACTCCTTGCCTAATTCTAAGAAACTATTGTCGAGGAGAGTTTTTTGATCAACGGTCAACGAAGGCTGGAATCAGGAAATTTCGAAAAAAAATTCACATTAAATTAATTCTCACTATTTTCCCATGGAGAAAGTAAATTTTTTATTTGCTCAATCGCTTCTACATATCATAACACATCTTCAGTTTAAAAAGTGTAATTTATAAAAAATGGGAAATTTATGCGCGAATCAATTTTGTTCGTTGAACTTAATTGTGGTGAGGATTGGCGACTTTTCATAAAAAGTTTATTTCGAATCTAATCGATTCGGGAGTGGGCGCATTCGAATCCTTGACTAATTCTAAGAAACTATTGCTGAGGAGAGTTTTTCGATCAACGGTCAACGAACGCTGGAATTGGTAATTTTCGAAAAAAAATGTTTACATTAAATTAATTCTCACAGTTTTCCCATGGCGAATGTAAACTTTTTATCTGCTCAATCGCTGCTACATATCATAACACATCTTCAGTTAAAAAG
Organism: Parapristionchus giblindavisi; assembly: GCA_943737045.1. Classification (NCBI taxonomy): domain Eukaryota; kingdom Metazoa; phylum Nematoda; class Chromadorea; order Rhabditida; family Diplogasteridae; genus Parapristionchus; species Parapristionchus giblindavisi. The sequence goes on along the minus strand of CALSFV010000138.1, from coordinate 46,728 downwards.
TGTAATTTATAAAAAAATATAAATTTGTGTTCGAATCAATTTTGTCGTTGTTGTATGAATTATGGTGAGGAATTACGGTAAGGGCAAGAAGGCGAGATTTCCTAATCGATTTTTTGTCGCTTTTCTGCTTGTTTCGTGCGTATTTCAACGCAATGACACGAGTATTTGACTGTTCATCCGGTGGTTCGGAGTGTAGCTGTAGTTGGGCAGTGTTGTTCACTATTCTAATCATCATTGTGAATTTTTATTCTATTTACTTATTCGTATACGCGCTTATGATATGTAGCAGCGATTGAGCAAATAAAAAGTTTACATTCGCCATGGGAAAATAGTGAGAATTAATTTAATGTAAACATTTTTTTCGAAAATTACCAATTCCAGCGTTCGTTGACCGTTGATCGAAAAACTCTCCTCAGCAATAGTTTCTTAGAATTAGTCAAGGATTCGAATGCGCCCACTCCCGAATCGATTAGATTCGAAATAAACTTTTTATGAAAAGTCGCCAATCCTCACCACAATTAAGTTCAACGAACAAAATTGATTCGCGCATAAATTTCCCATTTTTTATAAATTACACTTTTTAAAATGAAGATGTGTTATGATATGTAGAAGCGATTGAGCAAATAAAAAATTTACTTTCTCCATGGGAAAATAGTGAGAATTAATTTAATGTGAATTTTTTTTCGAAATTTCCTGATTCCAGCCTTCGTTGACCGTTGATCAAAAAACTCTCCTCGACAATAGTTTCTTAGAATTAGGCAAGGAGTCGATTGCATCCACTCCCGAATCGATTGGATTCGAAATAAACTTTTTAGGAAAAGGCGCCAAATCGTTGTGTGGTCACCCCCTGAAGCGAATTTTCAATTGGAAGCAATTTCCAAGTACCAGTGAACTACACTCATGGAGCCTGTAATTATCACACATAAGACAGAAAAAATCATTTTTCATCGATACCAAGAAATATTCCAGTTGTTGAATTCTCTCAGATAGTGTTTTATATGTTGTTTGTCTTCATCCTCTAATCCATTATCATCTATTCATAAATGTTATCATAAGTTTCTCTCACAATATCCATATAATGTCTATCGCTTTATCTAATAATCAAATGAATTGTATCTTTCATCAAATGTTATTGTCGTTGTCATCTGAATGATATTGCTTAATCTTGATTCATTCAATCAATATATCTAAGCAATACATTATAGGTCCATGGAATTTGTTCTCATGAACATGAATTAGAATTTGAAGCGGGAGATTCAGCTATAGCTGCTGGTATCGATCTATCTATCATCTATTGAATGAATTAATATACATATTCAGTTGCGTGGATGATTGTATTTGGTGATGGTCTACATAATCTCATCGATGGGATTTCAATTGGAGCTTCATTTGCTGAAAGTCTTCATAGGTAGAATATAGATGATATATGATATACTTAGATTCATCCATTCATTCAAGTGGTCTTTCTATTTCGATGGCTGTTCTAGCAGAAGAATTCCCTCATGAATTGGGTGATGTAGCTATTCTTGTAGCATCAGGATTATCATTAAGGTATATATATTGAATGCATCTATTGATTTAATCAATCTATTCATTAATATAGACAAGCACTTCTATATAATCTTCTATCTGCTCTTACTTGTTATGTTGGATTTGCATTTGGTGTAATCATTGGTGAACTTGGACCTGATACAACTAAATATCTGTTTGCTTTGGCTGGTGGAATGTTCTTATACATTTCATTATCATGCATGGTATCATATCATCATATTCATTATTCTTGTATTATTATACTAATTAACTATCTATAATATTTATTTGATTATTTCTTGATCTTGATCTCAAAATTTAGTCAATTGTTGTTATAGATGATAATGGAATAAATTAAAATGATATGATTATAGATGCCAGAAATGAAGAAAGCAATGGAAGAAGCATTAGCTATATCTCTTCCCAAAGGAATTTATGTTTTCTTACTTCAGGTATTTGGCTATTCATATTTATTTATAAATATTATTATTTATGTTACTATATTATAATATAGTATAAATGATGAATTAAGGCATGTGGACTATTGTGTGGTTTATCTTTAATGTATTTGATGGCTAGATATGGAGAAGAGATATCGTTTTAGAAGACTATATCATACTGTAGAGACTATAGATATTCATTCATAATAGAGATTATATCATTCTTTATTATAAATATCTACCCCCTTCTTCATTTAGTTTCATATTTTTATCTTTCTATTCATTCATTCATTCATTTGATCTTCTTTCGTCATCGGGCATAATTCTTCATCTTCTATATTGTATGATATAGTATACTATATCTCTATAATTTATCATCCAATGAATCAATCAATAGTCATATCCATTATAACTCCAATCTCAACAATTTGTTTAGATACATCCCTTTATCTTTAAATTCTCTTTTTACTCTATTATTCCCTATAAATCTAGCATACTGACAGTCCGGTTGTTCATGTTTTAATATAATTGTATGTTGACGTATTCTAATGTAGATATGAAATGATTGTGAATGATTATCTCTTTCTATCTATCATTCTTTCATATTATTGTGTCAATTCATTTCTATCCATATAATCCATCGACGTTTCATACTTTTTCTTTCTTGTCTCCATAATAAGATTATACATAATAGAATATATTATAAGCCATAATAGAGCTAATGAAAGTACATGTCTTATCTCATTCTTTAGATGTTTGTTTTAGTTTATCTGTTAGATTCTTTGTTCTGTGAACCAATCTCATCAATTTGTTAACCGTTTCTCTTTCATTCTAATTGAGTCTAATGAGGATAATCAATATGATGATACAAACCCATTATCTTTTTCTCTTTCTTTCTCATAAATACAATAACCCATTCTTTGTTGAGTTAAGTCCACACATAATTTTCATGTAACATTTTCCATATAGTAAATAGACAAAACAGAAATATTCTTGTATGTATTAGGTGGAGCACATTAGTTCAAAATGTGAAAGAGATGGGAATAGCGGGGCAAAAGGAATGCTTAAGGCGACTTTCCAAATCTGTGGTGTTTTTGCAATAATGAGACGATAGTCATTAGACAGAGCGGCGCACCTCAGACAGGTTTGGTAGCGCGGCGGAGAGTTCGACAGAGACAATCATTGGATGTCATCGCGCACGCACATCCTCTAATGAATCCCACCAAACCCGTCTGGCATCCGCCGCGCCCTCTTTATATTCAATCTTTTTTCTAAAACTTCTGCCAACGGTGGAAAACGATATTTCATTGGTGCCCTGCTATTACAGAGGCTGAACTAACGTGTGATAAAGATGAAGAGGATGATGAAGTGGATTGATTCATGGAATGGAATGAATGAATACAATGGAAAGAGATGGAATGACAACGGGGACTTTATCAACGAATTAACAAATAACAATGATAACAATATAACGGTAATAGATTTAAGTAAATGGATCAATACATAAGTCGTACTATAGATCAGGATTGTATAATATTAGAGACTTAATAGTAGAGGGAGGAGTACTGTAGTGATATTGTAAGGAGCAAATACGTATAAAATAACGTTGAACAGTGAGATAAAATGGTATAAGTGAATGTAGTCGGATACGAATATATAAAGGTAGCATGGAACATAAAAGAATTGAACGAGATCATATCGATTTAGACCACGATTAGAAAAGAATTCAAAGATATAAAATTTATAAAAAATGGAAAATCAGGATATAGAATATAACAGATAACAATAATAATATGATTAACTTGATCATTTGTAAGTAGAAGGATGACGATCGAAGAAGTGACGAGTGGTTATTCTAAGCCTATCATTACAATACAAATGAGGTAGACACACTTTGAAGTATGGATGAAGTTTGTCACGTTGTAGACGACTTAGATCATAGTATGTATCTGGATATACCATTACCTACAATATATTCATTGATTGAAAAGGTCAATCGATATATGGACACTTACCATAGCCATGTCGTGTACAACTTGGATCTCTCTGGGAGATTTGAGATGTCTGAAGATGTGTTTGAGGAATCCATGAACATATTCTAAATAATAAAAATAATTTTATAAAGTAATAACAATCAGAAGAAGAAGATAAGTTGATGTGAATGATCTGCATTTTGATAAACATTGCTAGCCAGACTTTCTCGTTAAAAACTAGGCTAGACTTTTTAATTCCGACTGTATAATTGGAAGTTTAACCAGTGTGGAAGTACTTGGCTACATAACATAGGCTAGCCCCGTTTTCCAAATTCTCAGAGTGGTTCAAACACTGCGTATGCTACCGTATTGGTTATTATAACGTCAGCACTATTTTAAATAAATATAAAAATACTTATTAACATACCAAATAGAGTACTCGGTTCGGGTTCATCGACTTTGTCTTCTTCTTCTTCTTCTTCTCCTTCTACTTCTTCTTCTACATCGTTCTCCTTCTTCTCAATCATTTCATCTTCAACATGAGTCATATTAACAATAACATGTCCATCATCATCATTCGACATATCCATTCCACTTTCAGGTGATGATACTGTCTCTGATACCTTAATTATCGATTTTTTAAAGGGCACAAATGGGACAGATCAACAATTAATGAAGGGGAATAACTTTGCGTACACAATATATTTGAAATAGACCATTTCCAATATAAAGTTAACAAAACTTTATACATAAATGTAGAGTCCACCATCATTAACATTGACATATCCACCCACACATGCATACCTCATCGTTATCGGTATCATTATCCTCATTCTCTTCTTCATCAGCTTCTTTTATAGTTGGAAAATGTCGTTTAATCCTCAAAGATATATTATAGCTAGAGTAACGTTTATATCAGATACTTACTCTCGATGATCTGTCACCTTTTCTGATTCCGATTTCCTTTTCTACAAAAATTATCACATCATAAAAATATTAGACCAACAATTGACTAAAAATCACACTCTTCTCTTCACTTCGAAAGCCAGAAAGACTGCTCAACATAGAAACTCTCTCAAAATTCATATCTGTTTCTTTGTTATCGCGCCGTCTATTTTATATTGTGGGTCAATTCTCGAAATAGAGTGGGTTAATTCACAAAATTAGTTATTTTCGCTTAAAAATCATCATTTTAGCTTCGTTTTTTATCAAGTGGCCTAAAATGGGCCTTATATAGTGGGTCAATCCTCGCACTGCGAGGGTATGGCAATGTATGATAGCACATCGTATCTCCCCCTATCTTCCTCTCATACATACGTTTTATAAACAGTAATGGCTAGAAAACATGGATTCAATAATATTTGATGTTATCAGATATTTCATAATAGATATAGTTTTCTGTTCACATATGAGTGCAGGGAAAATTGAGATGCGCTGATTTATCTAAGAGGTTTGAACGAAGATCAGAATAGAATAAGCGCACTAAAGAGGATTTAGCTGCTCCGTGCAAAGAAAGTCAATTACACAACGACAGAAGAACGATTCAATTTGGATGTATATTCATAGGGAACATGATTATAATATTAGCCAATCTTTTCAATAATTGAAACAATACTATCAATCTACAACATAATAAATGAATACAGAAGCACAAACCTCAGAATTTGGAAACTTTTTCTTCAATTCACGTCTAATCATATGCATAATGCGACGTAAAAGCCTATCGCTAACTCCAGTCTGACGACAAATTCGAAGTGCATCATCGGGCTTAGCAAAGGAACTGTGAGAAAGTAACAATCGTATATTCTACATTCATATGTTATGATAAATACCGTCTAACTGCTCTGAAGTAAGGTTTCAGTGTATCTTTGTCATCTGGGATTCGGAAATATTGTGTGATAATATCCTTGACAAATTCTGTGATATTCTCATTCTGATAGAGAACAATTTCAGGTCTCTGCGCCATCTGAAAGTAGGAGGTGAAATACACGAAAACTACACTGAAATTAAATAAAATAAGGTAAAATAAACATTTTTTTTTTTAAAAACAGAAAATAATGCTTCTTGATAAAATCTTACAGTAAGTCTTGCAATGATAAATTTACTCCTACAACGAAAGGAATCGTTTAAAAATGATCATCTGCTACCGTATATTTTTTTGCATTGATCTCTGAATTTTTCTTCGAAATTTTTTAAAATGTTTTTTTAAAAAAATTTTCTCTTTCATGTTCTTTTGTTCTTATTTGAAAAATAGGTTTTCGATTCGAAGTATTTATAATTTTATGCCCTTATGAATCTTGATCATCTTCTAGACATTTCTGGATTTCTTCGTAGACATGTATGCACTACTGCAAGAGGATGGAATTCAATTAGGATAATTCCTTCGTTCATTGGTAGTATTTACTCCAGTAATCTATCATAAGAATGAAATAAGATGACTCTCTCTCATCATCTTTCTTTCTTTTTCTCTTATCCCATAACTCCGCCCACTTTTATTATTTCCTTACTTGCCCCTTAAGACATCTTCAGTCTCTGCGTCCCGTTGAGAACGCCCCACATCCGAGTATGCAGATTACGGTAGTCATCTCCTTTATCACCCTTATCCTTCTCAAGTATGTTTCACTTTATTGATTAGTTGTACTCCTCGTCATGACCTGAGGGGAGGATTAGCAGAAATGTAAAATGTCTTCCATTTGTATCATTTGCAGTATAAAAAACTCATTAGTTGGGAGCATGAGTCTTAGTGGAAATGCTCTTAGATACTACACGTTTGTTCAAAATGCAAGAGAAATGGGAATAGCGGGGCAAAGGAGATGCTGAGGCGACTTTTGCTAACATTGTGGTGCGCTGTTTGGTGTGTTTTCACAATCTCATTATAATGAGACCCTAGTTCATTAGTCAGAGCGGCGCACCTCAGACGGGTTTGATGAGGCGGCGTAGAGTGTGACAGAGAGAATCATTTGATACAATCTCGCACGCACACCCTGTCTAATGCAGCCCACCAAACCCGCCTGGCATCCGCCTCGCACTCTTTATAAGGTTGAAAACGTGATTAGCTCTATCTTCATTGTTGCCCCGCTATTACAGAGGCTGAACTAACGTGGGAGTCTTTAGGGACTTGTATGTATTAGGTGGAGTCTTTTTATTAGGTGCTATTGAGTTGCGTCCATTATATTGTCATCATATGGAGTGTCATTTGGCGAAGTGCTATAGATAACATATGCTCTTATGTATAAACACGAGATTGTCGACTGTTATCTAGTGGAGAAATATATTAACTGGAGATAGGAGATTTGTCCTCTGTGAATACGATAAACTCAAGTGTTTGTGGATTGTTTCAAACGACACGAGGGTCCCCAAACATTGTTATTTAGTTATTTATCGTAAATTACAAGAGTGCTTCATCAAGTGCGAAATGATCGAGTGAGTAAATTGTGTGGAATAACAAAAAAATATGAAAAGTTTATGAAAAAACTGAATAAATTTTGATTTCTTCAACATTTCACATTTTTTCCATATCTTTCGTTTTTTTGGTTTTTTAAACACAAATGAACATTTTTACCATTCTTTAAAAAAATTCTTGTTATAATAGCCTGATCTAAAAAAAAGCGATAGAAAATGTTTTGAATTCAAAATTGGAATTTCGATCGAAATATGAAAAATGTGTGTTTGTTGAGACATGATTGACTGCTAAAAATGTGAATGAGTACAGATCCTTATCTTATCTTTGAGGTATCGAAGACATATGGGGGAGAGGGAGAGGGAGAGGGAGAGAGAGGGAGAGGGAGAGGGAGTGAAAATGATAGAATGAACTTATGGAGGAGTCGATATAATGAACAATTGTATGTATAATGATGGGTAATGAGAAAGATCCTCTCCTTCCACTTCATCGAACTAAAATAGGATATTTTGAGAAGAAGAACAGGAAAAAGTTATTGGATAAAGTTAGTTTTAACTTATTTCTAATATTAGTGTTTCTATTCATTTGAAGTATTATGAAGAACAAGGAGAATTATTATGTGCTTATGAAAAAGATGATGAATTATTAGAAGGAATAACTGAACCGATGGAGGTATACTATATTAGTTATCTTTATATAATAATGAAATATTAAGACTGAAAGGAGAACTGATAGAATATTGAATAGAATCTTATTTACATTAAATATAATTCTTTTATTTTGTAATCTAGCAGCTGCTATATTGTCTGGTTCATTATCTATTGTAAGGTTTGTATTGATTAAAGACAAAGTAAGTGTAATCAAATGAAATTATGTTAAGTACATTTGTTGATTCCGCAATGGATTTAACTACAAGTACAATAATTGGTATCTCTCTTCATTTAATTAAGAATGCTGACGATTTCAATTATCCTAGAGGAAGGGATAGGTTCATTTCATTATATTTATATGTGACACTTTTTACTTTCTGAGGAAGTAAATGTATAAGAATTTAAAAATATATACATATTATAAGTAATCCAAAGTTACTCTAGTGCAATATGGAAAGGGCAAATAAGCAAACGAAGTTTTAAAAATTTTTTTCGTATTTAAAAATTAAAATAACGATTCGAAATAACGTACACCGTTTTGATAATAATTGATTACTACATATAACACATGTATATCTCATTGTCAGTTATACATTTCATTCTATTAAAAAAATAGTTTTTTTGTGATAACAATGTTTGATAATTGATAACCTCTCGGAGATCAATTTTGAATACTAATCAAGTATGTATTGAATGATTTTAATTCAGATTGGAAACATTAAGTGTTATTCTTTGTTCTGTCATTATGGGGATTGCTAATATGGTTATCATTCTTCAATCTGTTGAAGCTGTTATTAGTGATTCTGTGAGTCCAATCAATCAATAATTGATTATTTCAATCAATCAATACTTCTAGATTCATCCAGACATGAATCTAACAACATTGATAATTCTTCTAACAGGATGTTCAGCTAAATCAATTCTTATGATAATATGTTTTAAAAGAGGAACTGCATCATCTAAAGTATCATTTTATTATATTTGAATAATATGTATATGATATGATTAAGGTTCTTGCTATGGATATGAGAAATGATATAGCCACATCTCTTGTTGCTATTACATCTGCATATATTGGAGATAGATATTGGAAATATGCTGATCCTATTGGAGCATGTATCGTATGGTATCATTATCGATTGGATAATCAATATATTGATTGATTCAGCGGTATAATTGCTGTATCATGGTTCTTCCATGCAATTGAACATATTCCAACACTAACAGGAATAAGAACAGAACAACAAAATCTATCACGAATATTGAAGATTATTATAGAACATGATGAAAGAATAGAGTAGGAATACATTAATATATTTATATTTTCAATTTAATTAATCATTATAGAAAGATAGATCATATTGTTATCTATCATATTGGAGTAAAGGCAATTGTTGAAGTACATATTGTTATGAGTGAAAATCTTCCATTAAAGGTATTCTAATATATACAATCTTATAAAAATATAATAATTTATTGATTATAGATAACTCATGATATATCTCATCCATTAGAGAAGAAAATCAATAAATTAGAATTTGTAGCAAGAACATATATACATTGTGATTACGATTGTGATGGAGATTAATAACATTTATATCTATTCATTTTATTCAATTCATATGACTCGTTTGAATGGCATTATGTAAATAAATATATTCATTCTTCAAACTAATCATGGAGAATAACAATTTAATAGAGAAATAAAAATTTAAAAGTAACGTATTACTCATTGCCAACAATATATATATATATACAGTACAGCCCGATCTCCTTTTGTACACGAGTAACACTGCGGCGCGCAGAGGCGCTCATTTGCGCTCATCATTTATTTCTGCGGGTACTGAATACTTTTCGATTCTCAAAGTCTTAATCATGAGTTTCCGTTATGAAAAGTTGTTTTAATGACTAAAGAAACTGAAACAAAATTTCTATTAATGAGAAAAAACAATTAAAAGGCAAATCACACTGGTCCGAAAATGTTTGGGTAGAGAAATTTTTGAACGACGCAAATCATACTGTATGTTTAGCGGGAATTTTAAATTTTTAATGTTTTTCGTTTTTACTCAAATTTCTTCGTTTTTTTCCTGTTTGGACGTTAGAGTAGTCTTAGTCAAAATCTGCCAATAGCAAAATAGCGTTTAAGTTTTCCGTGTCATCCAGCCACGACAGTGTAGCACAGACCTTCATTTGGCATTTTGCCAAGTAATTCAATTCGCGAAAACAATAGAGTTTTCACTTCGTTTTGAACTTATTATTCGGTGTTGTTCGATTGATTCTGTATTAAATCGGTGCTCTTGCTGTTCTACTAGGTATTGGTAGTTGAGCCAAGCCCATAATCTACTTAAAGTAGTAGTTAACTTAGTGTTGGCGCAGTTCGATGTAGTATTTCGCCTTTACTCTTTCAATTTCCTATATTTTCTCGATGTACTATTTGATCGTGCGAATGTATTACTTCCTATTCTACTTAATGATTATATTTTCACATTTCCATTGCAGTCATAGATGATGGAGGGAGTCGTTGTCACGGCGATCGCGTCTGCGATTGCCTCCTCCCGACAGCATCAATGTGCAAACAGCAGCGCCTGCTCGAGTAGCGCCGTGTGGCCGTCTTCTTCCTCATTAGGACGGCACAAAAGTTCGTGAACAGCGAATATTTTCAATTTATTGATTTTAATTTTAAATCAATCCAGGGGTCTCGCTTCGCTCGCTAATCCGACATCAGCACAACACGTTAGAGTGACCGGTACGGATTATGTAATTGATTATTGACTCATATTAAGTGATTTTGATTCTGACACTAGTGTGAGGGAGAGATCTGGGTTAAAGGCACACCCCAAGCTAATTCGACTCTCCGCTTTGGCAACATTATCCCGCAGACAAAGAAAAAAGTGTGACCAGAGCGGAGGGTCAAATTAGCTAGGGGTGCGCTTTTATAGAAATTGAATTTAACTGAATAAATGAAGAACAGCTTTGATATATCGACCCTTCAGTATCCTCACTTTACCACATCACTACAATTATCGATTGTTGTAGATGATTACAATCCGGTCGTGTCTTTCGTCAAATTCTCACCCAATTGAAAGTACATACTGGCGGCCTCTCTGGACATTCCACTCAAGAAATTGGACTTCAATAAGGTACATTCTCTACTCGCTAACGAGTTCTTTGACGTTTATCAATATTTTATTTATAAAAGTCACATATTTATCCCAAACTGTTTTCTCTACAAACCTGACTGTTGATATTGCTTACAACGAATCAAATTTTTATCGAATATTTATTGATTATCGCTGTGTTCATCTATTGAACGGTGATTATCAGGGCCTGAAAATTTACACTGGTAACACGAATACAAAGTGTACTACATATTCGTCAACCTATCTGTTTACTGTAGGTATAGGGATTTCTGTAGATATAGGGATTACTGTAGGTATAGAGATTAATGTAGGTATATAGATTACTGTAGGCATAGACATTACTGTAGGTATAAGGATTACTGTAGGTATAGGGATTTCTGTAGATATAGGGATTACTGTAGGTATAGAGATTACGGTAGGTATAGAGATTACTGTAGGTATATAGATTACTGTAGGTATATATAGATTACTGTAGGTATAGGGATTTCTGTAGATATAGGGATTACTGTGGGTATAGAGATTAATGTAGGTATATAGATTACTGTAGGCATAGACATTACTGTAGGTATAAGGATTACTGTAGGTATAGGGATTTCTGTAGATATAGGGATTACTGTAGGTATAGAGATTACGGTAGGTATAGAGATTACTGTAGGTATATAGATTACTGTAGGTATATAGATTACTGTAGGTATAGATATTACTGTAGGTATATAGATTACTGTCGGCAAAGAGAGTGGAAGGCCAATTTATCAAATTTAAGGGATTCTTTACGTTGTTAATGTATAAGTCTGCATAGTATTTAATTTAATATTGCTTATTATATTTGTCGATAATATCTCTGAAATTCACTACTTCCAGATCGATCTGTTGGCTGCGATTCACGAGGCGACTCCCGAAGCGATTGTAGAGAAGATAAACAGCTGGAATGCGGTGAAGGTTGGTACAGAATTATGAATTATGGTAACGAATTATGACCATACGTGGGTAGCATTGCCGCCCACCCAATGATAGTAACCAAGAGGCTCCTGCCGGAGAAAAAGTATCGCAAACTGAGTGATGATAAGCACTAAAACGTCTAGTTTCTCCCAGCGCGAAAGTTGGCTACGGTATATCTGGGCGCTCGCCATACAAACGCTTCTGACGAGACCTATCATCGAGTTTTACGAGTTCAGATACATGCCGAGATGGCTTAGTGGTTAGAACTTTTGTTTAACTATCCGAACGTCGTATGTTCGAATCCCGCCCGGTGCAGATCAACTTTGCCGATTTTTTGTAGTGTGGGAGGCTTCAAGCCAAAGTTAAATGGGTGATAAGACATTTCGGAAAAAAAATTTGGGAAAATAACAAATGGGAGAAGTCCAAATGGGAAAAGCCAAATGGGAAAATACTATTTGGGAACATCAATCTCGGAAAAGTACATTTCGGAAAGTTTTTTTCGGAGAAGGACATTTCGGAATAGGACATTTCGGAAAGTTCTTTTTCGGAGATTCAATTCCGGAAAAGGACAATTCGGAAAGTTTTTTTCGGAGAAAGACAGTTCGGAATAGGACATTTCGGAAAGTTCTTTTTCGGAGAAGGACATTTCGGAATAGGACATTTCGGAAAGTTCTTTTTCGGAGATTCAATTCCGGAGGGGGGGGGGTGACATTTCAGCAACCGCATTTCGGCAACCGACATTTCGGCAACAGGGCATAACTCGGTTCGTAGGGGTCATAGAAAAATGAGATGGGTATCAATGTGATCAGCATCAGTAGCACTACCGTAATATACCGTAACCCAGTTCGGTGGGTCATATCAAGTGCGGTGGGTCAGATTTGGCTAAAATTGTGTGTCAGATTAGAGTAAGCATAACTGTAACTAACAACAGCGGTATGCGGTAAATGACGTTAAAAATAGCTAAATTTAAAAAATTCAATTTTCAAATTTTATTTGAAAAAAATTGCTAGGACCCGACAAGCTAGTTATGAAACGTTACCATAATGTCGGTTGTGTTATTACTAAAATCTGACCCACCGAACTGGGTTACGGTAGATTACGGTACTTTGCAATAGCTCATGATGATATCACACACGTAGTGGCCATTCCGACAATTTTTAGTCAAATCTGACCCATCGCACTTTATCTGACCCACAGAACTGGGTTACGGTAGATTACTGTAGTTTGCAATAGCTCATAATGATTTCGCACAAGTAGAGGCTGTTCCGACAATTTTTAGTGAAAGCTGACCCACCGAACTTGATCTGACCCACCGAACTGGGTTACGGTATATTACGGTAGTGCTACTGATGCTGATCACATTGATACCCAAAAAAAAGAACCGAGTTATGCCCCGTTGCCGAAATGTCGGTTGCCGAAATGCGGTTGCTGAAATGTCACCCCCCTCCAGAATTGAATCTCCGAAAAAGAACTTTCCGAAATGTCCTATTCCGAAATGTCCTTCTCCGAAAAAAACTTTCCGAAATGTCCTATTCCGAAATGTCCTTCTCCGAAAAAAACTTTCCGAAATGTCCTTTTCCGGAATTGAATCTCCGAAAAAGAACTTTCCGAAATGTCCTATTCCGAAATGTCGTTCTCCGAAAAAAACTTTCCGAAATGTCCTTTTCCGAGATGAAACTTTCCGAGATGTCCTTCTCCCAGTTGGATTTTCCGAAATGTCCTTTTCCGAATATTCGTCTCCCAAGTGGTATTTTCCCAAATTTTTTTTCCGAAATGTCTTATCACCGTTAAATGTAGGGATTTCTCTCCATTGAACCGCCGTGTCTCCATTTCGGCCTTTTCATCACCACATAAATGATAGAGTTCTGTATCGAGGATTTCTTTTAGGGTCCTATAGCGAGGATATCTTATTAATTGGTTGTCGATGTGATTATGGATACGGTAATTTCAGATGTACGAGATCTTGGGTGCGGACGAGGAGTACGTTCAATCGATAGTGAGAGCGACGATGGATGATGTGGTGCGAGCAGTAGTATTCATGTGAGGGTTACGGTAGCCCAAGGTCCTTGTAGACTTTTCAGCTTTTTTATACCGTAGAAGTCGATTCTTATTGATTGATTGTTTGTCTTTGCATTTTACATTGGATAAACATTTGATAATTATCATTGTTGGCACGACAACCAAAAAAAGTTTGGTTGATATGATTTCAATAATTTGGTTATTATAATTTAATTACCTTAGGAGCAATTATTCTGGCTAGCACGCGCGGGGTTGTGTGTTTGTCATGATGGTTTACGGTGGATTACGATAGTTTTACGATATCACACAATAATCTTCCCGCACACTGTGCTTATTCCGACAACGTATACTTAAATCTCGTATATATCGATTTTTTCTGACAAGTTACTGATTACTACACTGATTACAAGTTACTGACAGATTAGTCTGACAAGACCGGGTTGCGGTAGGTTACAGTAATTCACAATCATATTTCTTATCCTTGGTAAACATTTTGTGATGTTACCTTTATCGGTCGTACCACACTCGGTGATGTATGCTGTGTGGTGCTACCGTAATGTGCTATGTTGTGTTACAGTAATCTGTAGCATGAGGTATGTAACTAATGTTTATTGATTTATAAATAAATAAATTAATGTATCGTACATCACAAGGGTGATTCATCTATTTAAAATGTTCGAGTGTAATGTAAACTTACCTTGTTTAATCTTCACTTAACTTAATTTTCGAACTGTACTTATTGCTTATCAGTTAACGATGATAATTATCAAATGTTTATCCAATGTAAAATGCAAAGACAAACAATCAATCAATAAGAATCGACTTCTACGGTATAAAAAAGCTGAAAAGTCTACAAGGACCTTGGGCTACCGTAACCCTCACATGAATACTACTCGGGTTTTTTCTCGCAACTTGCGCGCAACTTACGGTACCTTGCGGCGCAAGTTATCAGAATCGCCACTTGCGCGCCACATGTGCACCACTTGCGCGCAACTTACAGTACCTTGCTCCGCAAGTTATCACAGTCACCACTTGCGCGCAACATATGCAACACTTGCGCGCCCGAAGTGCAACTTTTTGCTGCATGCTTTACTGTGTAAATCGCGCACGTTCGGCTAATTGAATATTTTCCTCGCATTTTCGTTATTTTTCTAACTTTTTCGTTTCACGTATCTATTCACTGTTATTGCAATAATAATATGTGCTTAACTAGTCGCCAGTGTCACGGCTCGTTCAAGGAACCGACCTCCGGCGAGTATGGAGAGGAGGAGATCGAGGATTTCTGCTGTGAACTTACGAGGTTACATCTTTTGCAACTCAGTCTATTTTCCTTGATTTCATACTATTTGCTGTGTTACATATCTATTACGTGCCTGTAGTCGTATGAACACAATTGTAGATGTTGCATGAAGTCGCAGGCACATAGTAAACTGTATCAACGTACACAGAGAATCTGGAGCAAGCTCGCCACAACCATTCAACAGTCTCGTAAATTGCGAATAAATTGCATGTTGTTGCCTTCACGACAACAGTTTCAAAGCAATTTACTTGCAACTTGCTTCGTTGTTGCTTTTAGAGTTCAGTTTAGGGTTAATTGTCGGTTATTTGTTTCATACTTGCTCTGTTTATGGAGCAAGGATGAAACAAGTTGCCGGCAAATTATATTTTGTGGTTGCCGAATCATTGTTCCCAAGTTCGCCCGATACTCGCGGCAAGCTTGCTCCCCATTCTCTGTGCATGCTAAATAGATCCGATAACCGTAACTACCAACCGAACATGTCCGTATCCGACGGACGGACAAGCTGCGGCCACAAAATGGTCGGATAGTTATCCAGCTGGCGTTCATTTTGTGGCCACAACTTAGCAGTCCGTTTGGTCGTCATGAGATGTCCTTGACCGAAGAAGTTTTGCATTACAAACACCTATATTCATTGAGAATTATTGATTGACTATTATGTAGGTCGTCGGTCTCAACATCGGTGAACACCCCCTGAAGGAGGGCTACACAGCACTCGCAGTTGGACAAGGTACCGCTGTTCAGACTTCTTTTTATTGGAACTTATGTTGTGCTAGTTAGTTATTCTCTCGTACTTGGATACTTCTAATTATAGCCCTTTTTTATAACCATCTCCATCTATTTATGTTCACTATCAAGCAACTGAAGGATCAACTTCAGTTTCAGATTCATTCATCCTTCAGCAAGAATTCTCGAGGCCCTAACCCTTCGATACACTCATCAATAAGATTAAATATTTCTCACAGAGGTACATTATGATTTAATTATTATTTTTCTTATTTGTTTATCAATCATTTAAAACATTAGAAATGAACCAAAAGATGAGAGTGATGGAGTTACATCGCTTGTGCAATTTCGGTTTGGGAGAGATTTATTGATTGGTTTCGAAATTGAAGAAAGATAGCCTTCTTGTTTCTTGTACGATTTGTCACATTCATTACATAAATAAATTTCTACGGGAGCACCATCGATGTCATTGATTGTGTTACACTATATTGTTGACAGGATTGATTTCTACACGTTTCAAATGTATAACTATATATTTCATCATTTCAGTCGTGGTCAAGGTTCATCTATCGACTGATGTCGTGACGTCGTGACGTGACTATTCGGAGTGATGGAGGTGCTCGATGCACATATTGATAGGATGACAAGGTGAGTGGAAGACTTTTGATACGGTAGATATGAGCCTGATGATGGAAACGGTGGATATGACAGAATGATTGGCCACACTTAGTAGTTAAAATGAGTTGAATGATTGGATTCCCAGTGGATGTGGTAGATATGGGCGGAATGATTGGAATACTTTGGCTACGGTAGATGTGAGTAGTGTTTGTTGTATGGTTTAGATCTGTCGTTTCAATAATACAAATCGATCGATCAATACCATGTGATTACAGATGCTTGGATCGTTCCTCCATCCGTTCTCTGCTCTCGATTGGTGGTTCTACGTGCCAAACCAAGCCAACACATGCTCAAGTCGCTCCTGTATCCTAATCTAACTGTTGTTTGCATACATTCATTAATCTCATCTCAACATATTTATTGATTGATTGCTCTTCATCCGAGTGGACTACCCAATCCCAACTGTGTTCCATTCCCATTAGTTTGTTTAATTGTGAAACTACTTGATTTTGCCTTATTATCGTCTTCATTGTCATTGTATTTGTATCTTTCACTTTCTTTCCTCTACCTCATCCTATACGCTTCATTTTTTGTTGTATTGATTCGACGCCTGTGGTATTGTCTATTTGATGTCGATTTGTGCAATAAATAGTTCAAATGCAACATTTTGTTTCCTACAGAAAGAATAGTAAAGGATGAAGGGGACGGAGGGGGGGGTAGCCAGTATCGCAAGTGGCGCGTCACGACACCACCCGTTGCGCGTCACATAGGCGCAACTTGCGCGCTACCTGTGAGCACATGCGCCGCGCGGGAGAACTACCGTGCAACAAGTGGCGCGCAAGTGGCCGCTAAGTTGCGCGCAAGTGGCGAAAAAAGACACGAGTACTGCTCGCACCACATCATCCATCGTCGCTCTCACTATCGATTGAACGTACTCCTCGTCCGCACCCAAGATCTCGTACATCTGAAATTACCGTATCCATAATCACATCGACAACCAATTAATAAGATATCCTCGCTATAGGACCCTAAAAGAAATCCTCGATACAGAACTCTAAAAAAAATCTTTAAAAATTTATTTTTAAATCAACAAATGAATTAAACAATAGATTGGTCGTTAAAAAGTATAAATGGAAATGAAATATTAAGAATTGAAAAGGAGAAAAATAGAAGAGTTATACCAATGAGATCACCAATTGAAGTTAATAATGGAATAGAAGATGAATCAGGATCAATACGATATTTCCATAATATATGAACAATGAATTGAGTGAGATAAAGAAGAATTGTTACCTTAATAAAGAAATTGAATTGAAGGTTTATAAGTGAATGAATACTTGAATGAATGCTACAAGAATATAATGAATAATGATATGAATGGAGAAGGAATATGGATTGAGATGAAGAATATAGATAATTGATAAGAATAATGAATGATATATTAATGATAATAGAAGAAGTAATCGACAAGCAATTGAATCTCTTTCTGAATATTCATTAAATGAATCAATTAATTAATAAATTAGATAATTTATATACCGGATGAGAAAAATGCTCGTATTGGAGATAAGAATGTGCTGATGTTCCTCATATCTTCATTTTTATTCTTTGTTTTTTGATGAAGTAAAGTACTTATTCTCGATGATTGTACTGCACTTATATTACCCCCAATACCTATTCATATCTATTTCATTATATTAATAAAGGCATGGATCTAACCATTTATAAGTGGTTGAAATATAGAAATTGAAGGATAAATATCAATTGATCTCTTTAGTATTTCTCCACTTGTGCATCCAATACACATGGATACGATCAACGGAAACCAACCATGGATTAGAATCTATTAATCTTTTCGTTTTCTATCTATCTATTTTAAAAAAAATGATAAAACAAACATTTCGAGTGAGTTCATTAGATCCTGCTATACAAGATGATATTATTGCTAGAAGAATAAAGAATATTACTATCATAATAAGGATATCGTAATTTGATGATGAAATAGGAAAGATAATTCCACCAATCAATATCTGAATTTATGATTGACCATTAGATATGTATTTTTGCACTCGAACACTTTGTACTTGTTGAAACACCTTTGCGGTGTACGATAAAATAAAAATAAAGTATATCGATTAATATGCATTATTTGATGTATTAAACGAAAGGTTAAATAACACTAGATCGTTTCGAATATTTAGATATGCATTCAATATTTGTCGTGTACGCTTTACGGTATTTCCGCACATCACGGTATTGTTTCGAACCACTTCATAATATATCACATATCAGCAAAAATATAATTAGCCAAAAATGTATATCAAAATTTTGAAACGGCCTAGAGCGCTGTCTTTATTGTTAGATATCAATACTAATAAATAATTTAATAAATACAGAACTAAATAAATAGATAGTATAGGTAAATATATGTATAATACCATGGTAGCAAGTGTAGATATATCTCCTAATGCTGCTGCCATCGGAGTTGATAAGTTATCAGGATTTATCTATAATAATACAGTAATAATTTTACATTGAAGAAACTCATCATTCTATCATTATGAGAATGGTTGATACCTTGCATTTCTTGGCTGATATTATAATAATACATATGATTGAACCAATTAGGAATGATAATATGGATGAAGTGATTAAAGATGTTGATAATAAACAAAGAGCATGAGCACTTTCAATCTATAATCATTAGAGATAAATAGATAGATCATATGAAATGAACTTCTTCATCTCTAATCAATCCAATAATCACTGATAATCCAACAGAAGATGAAGAGACTACTACTGATTGCACCTATTATGATCAATGAATTTAGATGAATTTATTTCATTGTAGTTAGAATGAAATATAGATCAAACCTGAATAAGTGCCATGTTTGAAACAAATGCAATTAGAATTTGAGACGAAGTTTCCATTAGACCAACATTAGCCTTAAAGTAAATATTGAGAATTTATAAGTGAGAACAAAAGAATAATAGATATAAATGAGAGATATGTTTATGTATATTATAGATGATACCATAGTCGATAATCTCGATGCAAATGTCATTTCAAGATTTCCTTTCAATCCTAATAAAACAGGAACAAGAACAATCGATTGAGGAATTGAAATGAAGAATTGAGTTGAAGTTGCTTTATCTAATAGAAGTCCAGTACATAAAAGACCACATCCAGCAAATAGAAAAGGAATCAATAACTGAATGAGAAATAATCAATATATTATTTAATTATTGAACTATTTACACAAAGAATACCTGAATAGTAAATGAACGATAATTCTCTTGTTTAATAGAAATAATATTATCCTTAACAATTATATTCATTTTGAGTATTGTAACAGATAATGGTACTAATATCCAATCGATATCGTCCCTTCTCAAATAATTATCCAAAATTAAAAAGAAAAAGTTTGTAAAACAGAAGAATTTCTCTATTTTCTTTTCTTTTCGTGGCTTTTTAATAGAATATAAGGAATCTCTATGTATATTTTCTTGGTGTCTATTGATTGATATAGAAACATTGTATAGACTTCTTCCATCTCTTTGTATGTTCATCAATCCATCTCTCTATCCAATAATACATTCGACTATCCACTACGAATCTATCATTTCATATGTAAATACTTTATCCCTTCCTCTTTTTTTCCTATTTATTTCGTGCATATGACAATATAAATGAAAATATAATTCTCGTAGTCCTCTTGTAAACTTACTCTTTAAGAGATATATCATTCAATTGTTTATTATTCATTCTAACTAAATTTGCAGTCTTCTCTAATTCACTCATTGTTATAGTTGGTTCCATTTCATGAGAAGATTCAAAATCTGATTCCATTCTAAACATTTAATCTATTGTTTATGTAAAAGGAAGAGAAGAGTTATGGATAATAGAATAAGATTGGATATTAATAAATGGACAGTAAGAAATAATGAAGAGAATGAGGAGATATCAATGGTTTCATCATTTCCTCTCGTAAGGTGGAGAAGATTGAAATGAAGATATAGTTGAAAAAATTAAGAATCATTGAAAATTAAAAAAAGAAGATGAAGTGGATCAAGAATAACAATAAATATGAGATAAAATATGAGAAGATAAATGAATATCTCTGTATATCTCTTCACCGGATTGAATATACTTCATCATCTTAGATCCCGCCCTCTTCTTCTTCTCTCTCATTATTCAATCTCCGTATTGAAGTCTTAGATGAGATAATCATAAGAAGGTACAAACTCCCATTCATTCAATACATTTAATCCAATATCTATTTAACATTCATAATTATTGGTAACAATTATCTATTATATAAATAACAATTGAATAAGATTTGGATATGATAAGCTAGAGAGGCTTACGAAACTGTTTTTTTCTGCTTTTTTGTACTTGTCGTTTTCATTTATAATGTATAGATAAATGATTAATTGAGACTTAATATAAACCTTCTTTATGAAAGGAAGGAAAAAGATAAATATGGACTAGACTAAAGAACTACTACTATAGACTAAGTTGATAAGTTAATCTAAAGGAAGAAGAAGAAGATAAATTATATTCTTCTTCTATTAAGAGTATTTCTTTTATATTCTTCCTTAGTCTTTTTATCTTCTTTTGATGTATCATTATCATCATAAGCAGTCTCAACCTATAATATACATTGATCAATTCATTTAATCATATTAATATTCTAACCTCAACCTTTCCATTATAAGTAGCAGCTTGAACAGCTTTAGGTTCTTCTTCAACAGCTTCATAAGATGAACCTGTTTCTTCTTCAGAATATGCAGATGGTTCCTTTTCTTTCTCTACTTTTGATTCTAGTCCACTCTGAATTCATTAAATAGATTCATAATATTCTCCAAATACATACATTCTGAGCAGCTTGAGTTGATTCTTCAACGGAAACCTTGTAGTTAATCGGAGCTTCAGTTTGAGCTTCAGGAGCTTCAGTAACTACGGGAGCTACAGGAGCTACCGGAGCTAGTGGAGCTACCGGAGATTCAGGGGCAGAAGCAGGGGTTTCTTCCTATAAAAAAACCATGAGCATAATAATGATTGATAATGGATAACCTCTTCATATTCATATTCAGTTCCTTCTTGATTATGTACTTGAGTCTCTTCAGTCTTTTCAATTACAGAAGGAATAGATGAAGGTTTCTGAATATCATTCATTCATTATACATCTCAAATTATTCGCAACTATTGTGTAAAAATGTAAAACTTTTTTCAATCAATATTCTTTATATGATTTGTATATTTGTAAGTGTACCTCTTGAATAGAAGAAGAAGTAGATGGTTGTACATTATCTTCTTCAATAGTTTCATAAGATGATTGTTCCTTTATAGTCTCAGTTTGAATTGATCCTTCATATCCATTCATACTTTCAGTTGATGATTCAATTATTGGTTGAGATGATGATGATTCTATTCCATATTCAACTGATGATGATTGAGATATCTAAACTCATATTATATTATATTCTATAATATATTAGTATAGATAACCTGTTGAGGTCCATTATTAATAATAGCTTTCTCTCCATATGATTGAATAGACGATACTTCTGATACTTGACTCTTTATTTGTTCACTTCCTTCAATTACATGAGAATTAGAATAAGTTGATCCAATTTGTGATGTTTCTTCAATTGTCTCATGAACAGATCCAACAGATGATCCTTGTTGATACGATGATACTCCTCCATTTATACCAGAAGGTCCTTGCTGATAAGAACCAGAACCAACTCCTCCGAATCCTCCGACTGCTGCATTAGCTCCAGGACCCTGTTGGTAAGCTCCAGCTCCACCTACAGCTCCAATAGGTCCTTGTTGGTAAGCCCCAGCACCTCCGAGAGCTCCAACGGGTCCTTGTTGATAAGATCCAGCTGAGGATCCACCTCCAATGATTGCAGAAGGTCCCTGTTGGTAAGCTCCAATGGAAGCTCCAACTGATGGGAATGAAGATACGGGAGCTGAATATGAAGGAGCTTGAGGAGCTGAGTAGATAGGAGCTGGGGGAGCTGCATAAGATCCACCATATGAAAGTGGAGATGAATAAGATGGACGAGGATATGAACCAGATGATGAATACCTTCAATGAATAGAGAATTCAATTGAATGATACAATTGAAGACCATAAAATGAAGAGAAAGAGATATAAAGATAGTCTAGATATATGGATATCTCGATCTCTTCAATTTGTCCTTTATTCTATAGAAGGTCATACTTTACATCAAATACAACTATGAACTATGTTCCAATATCCATTCAATCAAGGACATTCATCACTCATCTATCATCATATTTATTTATACTTCTTTTACTCATTTGTATGTTAAAGTAAATGATATTATAGATAGTAAGTATTAAATGATTTCATCTCGAGGATTAAACGATAATCTTCATTTGTGATATCATTTCTATACAAATCTCATCCTAATATCATATTGATTACCTTTTCCTTAGAGATTTCAAAATAATTTGAAATCTTCACTCGCGTATTACTCTCAGAAACTGACAAAAAAGTATGGGAGACTAGGTTAGAATGATGGAGTTTAATAGAAAGAATAATACATGAATGTCACACATATGATATATATCATATTCAAATGAATGTGTCTAAGAACACTAGTTTCTTCTATAGTTTATACCAAATTTTCCCACTATTATTTTATTCACTAATTATAAAAAATTTCAGATAAATTTTATGAATTTTTCTTTAAAGCGACTCCCCAAGCTAATTTGAAACTTTCCGCTCTGGCCACACTCTCTCGCGTTCTTTGTCAACGTGAGAGTATTGCCAATGCGGAGAGTAGAATCAGCTTGGGGAGTGCCTTTAAAAGCCAGGAATGATTTTAAATTATTATCTAGAATATAAGGTTAAAAAGATACGCTGATGATCCTCCACATGAAGGGATTGATGGAGAACAAGAAGATGATGAACAACATGCACTTCTTGATGAACCACCAATACATGCTAATGATGATGTTGAGAGAAGAAATAGACCAATGAAATACTTAATCAATATGATTGATTGATTGAATGAATGAATGAATGAGTACCTTCATTGTTGAAGGATGAATTGAAGAGTGATAGAAGAAGCTGAGTTACAATAGGTTATATGTATGAAGAAGGGGAGGAGAATGATACCAAGGGCAATAAATGAAGAAGGAAGGATGAAATTATGTAGATAAGAAGTAAGAATGACTATTGTAGTAACAGACGACCTTTATATTAATGAAGGACATTTTATAGTTCATCAAAGTGTTAGAATCATCTAAATGTTCTTGTCTATTACAATTTATCCATTATATTATAATATCATATGAATGACCAATTATAGAGAGATAAAGGAATAAGAATAAAGATAGATGATCATTATCATCTTAATCACTATTAGATATGTGATAGATTCTATGGTATAGAATAGAGAAAAGCTAGTGAATCATATCTAATATCATTCATAAATTATCATGAATCCTTTTCATATTTAGAACAATCATATTGATAATTGTAAATCGAAAGACATAGTCCGTACTCCACTGCTGTGAGGGTCTCCTCATATCGAAAGACATAGTCCGTACTCCACTGCTGTGAGGGTCTCCTCATATCGAAAGACATAGTCCGTACTCCACTGCTGTGAGGGTCTCCTCATATCGAAAGACATAGTCCGTACTCCACTGCTGTGAGGGTCTCCTCATATCGAAAGACATAGTCCGTACTCCACTGCTGTGAGGGTCTCCTCATATCGAAAGACATAGTCCGTACTCCACTGCTGTGAGGGTCTCCTCATATCGAAAGACATAGTCCGTACTCCACTGCTGTGAGGGTCTCCTCATATCGAAAGACATAGTCCGTACTCCACTGCTGTGAGGGTCTCCTCATTTAATACAAACATTTCTCGTCTTATCCACATATTTTAGCAAAATAAAAAGATAAAAAATAGAACAGGAGATATTTCATCATAGATAATCAAGCAAATCGTAAACCATTCGATAATATTCAATCAAATACAAATTTCGATGAAGAAGAAAATAGACAATCTTTTGTACTACTTTATCATAAAGTCTTTATGCTATTTTTTGCACCAAATTGAAAAACAAAACCGAAAAAATATCTTGACCGCAGAATTATCTTGTTCATGGATCAGTGAAGTGTAATTAAATTGAATTATGGGCTCTTCTTCATATTACTCAGGTAAAACCGCACATACATTTTACAGCTAGGAAAAAGCTAAATGTTAGAATACAGGCGAGAAAAATGCATTTTACAGCTAAAAGGTACAAAATTGCTAGCAATTGTTAGACATATGAACGCCAAGCATACATTTTACAGCTAAGAAATAGTTAAATGTTGGGAAACAGGTAGGAAAAATGCATTTCACAGCTAACAGCTACAAAAAAGCTAGCAATTGTTAGACCTGTGAACACCACGCATACATTTTACAGCTAGGAAACAGTTACATGTTAGGAAACAGGCAGGAAAAATGCATTTTACAGCTAAAAGCTACAAAACTGTTAGCGATTGCTAGACATCATAACTTTTTGCCACCTTTTTTCTGCCTTTTTTACAAAAAAGTTAGGAAAAAGTTTGAAATCATATATGTGACACAGCTTGCAACTGTCTGGACGCGATGCGGCTAGTGGCGCACGCGTTGCGTTCGCTCTCTTTCAATTTTTTTAAAAATGAATTTTCTAATTTATCTTGTTATTCAACCTTAAATGACTATGATTGCGTATATGTCCCACAGGTAATATGACGAAAAGACGCCGGATACCCGTCGTTCTCTTGAAAGAGAGGAGGAAAGGTATATTTTGTCCGTTTAGCCTATTTCTCTTCTCAAGCCTATTGCTCTTGCTTGTTTATTGGTATGATTATAAATCTTTGTAGATGAGGTAGATCGTGTGGAGCCCTGCTCCGCACCTCCGTGTGAAGAATTGGAGGCACTTGAAGGTAAACAATTAATTGCTTATATTTTCTCATTTTTATGGTATTTTGCTTAATTATTGTAAACTTTATGCGGGCCAACTGAAATATGATTTGATTGGTGTGGGTGCACGCGGAAACGATGGTAGTAAACTATATCATTGGTTAATGATATCTCGAAGAGTAAAATTGCTTATTGTTCAGAATTGATGGAGACAGACTATAATAATGAAGAGGGTGGTAATGATGATGTAGAAGAAGATCATTATCAAGAAGAAGTTGTTGAAGAAGACGGAGATGAAGAAGAAGGAGAAGGAGATGAAGGAGAAGGAGATGATGAAGAAGGAGATGAAGGAGAAGAAGAAGAAGGAGAAGATGATGGAATTATGAAAGGTACACATTGAACATTATGCTTTTGCGAGTGCTTCAGTCGGTACATCTTTTTTTTACAAATTTAGATGATCTTTCAAATATTTCACATATATTATTGCTCCATCTATCTTTTCTCCTGAAGTTCGCTATTCCTGAGATTGGTATGCTGCTTTTAGATGTTTACAAAAGCGAATCTTTCTTTTAGGAGTAAGTACATATTTGAAATTAAATGTAAGAGCGTCTGATCGTCCGATTATTAGACGAATATTAAAGGAAAAGAAGAACTGTATCTTCGAAGTTTATGTTTGTTCGATTTGTGCGCGTGACGTTATCGATAAAAAGTTAATTAACATTATTTAATAAATAATTTAAATAATGTTTTTGAGATGTAGTTGTGGTAGTACTAGTTTCGGAACAATTTCGTATTCGCCACTAAGGAACATGGTAATATCGTATTTGAATCATTACAAGGCGAAGATCTGTGGAATACATGAATTGATAAGAAGAGGTAAACACGCATTCTCTGGAATTAATGGGAATATCTTGAGAAGTTTGTTCTTCCAGGTATTTTTTTTGAATTTTTTCGAATGATAATATTCGCTTTTAGCATTCATCTGGTCATTTGATACCCGTGATGTTCCAATTTCATGGTGATGGAGTAGAATGGGCGTCAAAACGGAAGTAAGATTAATATGTTTTTGGGTGCTTAACCTCGGATATATATGTTACGTGTCTTGATGGTGATGTAATGATATGTGGAGTGCATATTATTAACTCGTACCGTAATCGTAAAAAATATATTACCGTAATCACACATTTCTCTCTCGATTTGCCTGCGGCGTTTGATTCGCCAGCGGCGTTTACATCATTTTCGCTAAACAACACCTCCATCGTATGTGGTCGCCCTGTACGATCGATTGAGCAAGCACATGACCAAATTCGACGCTTACCACCAGGACTATCCCTACATTGTACCACACCATATTAACGCAAATTGAGTTTGTTTTTCAAACTTGCAAGAAAATTCCGTTCTTTGTCCCTCCTCGGGCAACTGACGCTTTTGTTCTGTCGATAAAAATCCGCAAAAGATTTCGGTCGGGCAGGGGTTCGAACCCGCGACGGATTTTTCCAGCAGCACCTTTTACCTAGAAGCCACGAGTCGTCATTAATCTTGGTCATGTTATGTACGAATTGATGCAGAAAGAGTAGGACTACAACTTTCTTTGCTATGTAAAACAATTGTAAAGATACATTTACGTGGAAAAACTTGCAAAATCTTGTTTTTCGCACCTTTTCGACGACTTTTCGTAGTGCAATGTTCGTGTGGAAGTATAGAGGCATGGTTCACTTAAGGCAGTTTATCAAGCGCTATAAGGTGAGTATAATTAGGTTGAATAAGAATATTTTTTTTGAAAAGTCAAAAATGGACCTTTTTTTGCGACCTCACAGCTCGGCGAATATTGCACGAAATGAGTTGGGTCGAAAAGCGAAAAGGTGCGCCTCAAAGAGTTGTACAATTTACTTTTAGGAGCCGGGACGCAAAAATGAAGTTGAGCAGGTGAAAAAAGCGAAAACCCTATTTTCCGGTTTTCTCCCAAGACGTAATTTGTCATCAGCGCCAGTGCTATAAGATGCGCCGTAAGAAGTTGCTTAACATAAGTCAGAAGCTTGAAAAGTTATGGTCGAGTTTTCGAGTTATTATGTTTGAAATTTAGATTTTTTCTCTCTCTGTCTCTACTTTGAGCGGAATTCCCCGGCTACCCGTGTATGGGAAAAATTGGGGAAAATGTAAATTAGATTGCCCCAAGACTAGTGGTCTTTTTGGTGTATAAGCTTTAATTTTTTGATAACTAAATAGCCAAATTGTGTGGCAAAATGTGCAAAAAAAACACAAAAGCCGTGTTTTTACCTACAAGACGACTTCGGATCGTCCCGAGACCTCTTCCATCGGATCCGCCATGGTCGAAAACCTCTGCCCCATACTATGGTATAAAATGCACAACGGCCTGATAAAACAAATTCCAAAAAAAAGTACCGCGATAATCATAAATTTGAGCACAAAATGTTGGACGTTTTCCCTGTGTTCTCTGGACCTGCCCAGTGTCGATAGGTCGTCGCCGATGTCTATTATATTGTCAGCTGTATGGATGTCAAATGTTGAGCCTTCCACACCCGTGGTAGATAGAATTGTTACTTGGTGAATTCTATGCACAGATATTGTGAGTGACTATGCAAATTACAGGGTTAGAGGAGTATTTGATTCAATTAAATTGGATGGCATGTACAACCCATTCATCGCGGACGTAGCTGCCGACGACCCAGTACATTATTGACCATGTCTGCTACAATTGTTATGATGTTTTAGGCGCGTAGAAAGATGTTCGGATTCGCTGCAAGGGTGTCTAAGTCGTCGTGCTTTTACTGTCTTAGTCAAGATACCATATGTAACAAGGAACATGGGCTTAGTTTGTACACCATTCTGTCATTTCTACTTATTTATCACCTGCAGGTCGATCCCTGATTCGTGCTGGAGATTTGACTTTAATTGATTCGGCCCTTAAGTCCAACGGATTTGTGCGAAATTCGGTCCTTGGGGTTCTACTCCCTATATATGCATGTTCCGCAGATTGGTTGCATCTTGCAGGAGAAGGAATTAATAAAACCTGGCTTAACAGTAATATTCTCTGAGAGTAGACTGTTCATAATTTTGTTAATTAATAGACTCGCTTCCCTTATTCATGTCTAGCAATGGTAAAGGCAAGAAAAGTTGGAAGATCTCTACCGCTTCCTCCTCTTCGTTGATCGCATTAAATGATTTGGTAAGGGCATAGTTATAGTCAATATTATCCGCAAGATGCAGGTTCGCACGCCCTCTTTTCTCCCACTACCTCCAGCACGGCTACAGAAAACATTTTCGAATGCTAGAGACGTAGTGAGTGTCACTCAGCCTTTGGTTTTTTTTAAAGATCAAATTTAGTTTTTCACGTCGACTGTTACGGTGGGAATTCTTCTCGGTAGAACTGATGAATTGGAGGTTGGAGTAGTAAGTGAGCTGTCCCATTTTGATAAACAACAACCTTTGTTAGATCGGACTGGCATTTTCCTTCCTCAATTTGTGTATGTCCTCACGTCGATTCATAGAACTTAAGAGTTCAATGGTTAGAGTGTGTGCGTTCCTTGCTCCCGTAATGTCTAATTTCGATTTGAAGGCTTTCTCCTCGATCAAACTTCATGTAGTTAACATATTGTTGTTATCCTGACTCAACTTTTACTTATAGACAGTTATATATCATATGGATGAATTGTTAACTAATTTTGGATGTCTGGCGGATATTGATTGCCGTTTGTATGAGTCTTTATTTTCATTTATGAAAGGACTTTTACCTGATAAGATCACCAAAGGAGCGGCCAAAGCAGTTTTATGGAGGTAAATTATAACATTTTTGCATTTTTTTGTAATTTACATTAAGGCTGAATACTTGGAGAGATGTTTCAAATGAGCTGAAACGACGAGTAAGAAGTGGAGAAAGTAACTTGTTAAAATATAATTATATTTAGTTTAATGGTGGAAAATTTTTAGACTTGGATGACTTTTTGAATTTTCTACAGCTTGGGAATTTCCACTATCGGCAAGAATATCCTACTAAGAAAACCCATGATGCGTCAAATCGTGATATGGGTATAGTGAATGGTGATCAAGAATTTGATCGTGTAGCATTCCATGGTTCCTTTCTATCAACGGTTGAGACAGAGCCTGGGCGTCACTTAAATTCCATAGTCTCATTCGTATCTCATAATGGAAATGTAGAATTTGGAAGAATTAAAAAGATAATCAAGTCATCTGATGGAAAAAATTGTCTTGTAGTAAATTTGTTCCAAATCACCGATGAACCATTCAACGATATGTTATATAAACTTGATGCACTGAGAGTCCCCCATGGAAATGATATGTTAGAGATAATTAGAATAATTTGTAAGTCAAGAGTAATTGTAGCTGGATATTTTATCGATAATATCAGAAGAATTTCGCTATCAAATGTAGTTGGTCATTGCAGCGTAGTATTTTCCAACCCTACCTTTATTATCGATTCCTCTCGAAGACCTTCCCATTGCTAATTCTTCTTTATATTGTTATCTTGTTTGTTTGGTCTCCACTTTAATCTATTCGTTTCACTTACATTTATAATCACATCAATTGAAAGTACGGAAAGCTCAAAAAGATAAAGCTCTTTCATTTTTAATCTATTTTCGTTCTTATGCGGTTGATTGCCGGTTTCTAATTTATCCTTGTTTATTCTCCTACTGATTAGAGTGATTTTTTAAGATGAATAAGAGTAGAGCTGTAAATACGCCAAGAAAACGAGATATGGTATGCAATTTTTGAAGCTTTCAAAGTAAATGTAATGTATGTTTATTCTGCAGAATAATACGCCCTCGCAATCCCTCTTACAACAAGAGATTCAAGTACGTGTTCGTCAAATAAGCATCGGTTTATTTTATTATTTGTTTTCAAAGATTGAAAATTTCCAGGATTTGATTCTGAAGAATAACCTTGATCCAGCAACTGTTGAAGCTCTCAATGCCATTGGCAATAATGGGTCCATGTCGCCACCACAAAAGCGACGTGGATTGGCTGAGAAACGAATCGACAAGGAATGGAAACGGAGGGCAATTTCGAATGGCCAAATTATGGTAGTAACGAAGTGTTGAAAAAGAATTCTCCTAACACTTTCCCTTATTACAGAGTTCAGTCTCCGATGTCTCTAATAATCCAAATTCTTGTAATTATGATGATTTTAATGGGAATGAATCTCTAAGGGATGAGGTAAAATTGAATAACTTTCAATTAAATATCAATCATTATTCCATTACAGTACGACATGTATGAGCAGGATGATATCGAACACGAGCGTTTGCCAGGATATAATCGACAAAGGGCAGTGGAGCCATTGAATACAGGAATAGTTTCGACGGATAAATCGGTTAGTTTCTATGTCTATTATTCTGTCATTGTATTTATCTTTCAAAATATAAAAACATTACTATGAAAAGTTGTAATTAAAACAATATGCTTAAAGAGATAACATTTATGCATGTATACGTATAGGTTTTATGAAACAAGTATCTACCTATAGCTACACATGTATATCGAACTATCGATTGAAATTTCAGATAAACTCGATGAACGGAGTGCGCTCTGCCTCCTCCATAGCTGAAAAGTACTTTATCGGAAGGAACGCCGAAAGCCTCCCTTCGCAAGCCGTAAGCATTAATCCATTTTGAAAAAGGCTAATTGTATCAATTTTCACGGTTCAATATTATACTTTAAGTACTGTGATACATTTGAATTAGTAGCTTCATTTAAATTGTGTGGGTCTTAGATATCGATTTTCTACCGATACACACTCATGCACAATGTCTTCCTATTCTATGAGCCACGCTGGCCTTTTATCTGAATTAAATAATATTTAAATATCGGCAGTTTAACTTAAATAAGTTTTACAGTCCGCGTTCGCGAAGGATACGTCAGGCGAA
The DNA here is from genome assembly GCA_943737045.1 of Parapristionchus giblindavisi. NCBI lineage: Eukaryota > Metazoa > Nematoda > Chromadorea > Rhabditida > Diplogasteridae > Parapristionchus > Parapristionchus giblindavisi. The sequence continues at coordinate 15,156 of CALSFV010000138.1, read as the reverse complement.
TTCCGTCCGCTGGACATTCTCCCATTTATTCAACTACTGGAAGGAAGATCACTCGAAGAAGTCAATTCCGAGCTGATTAAGCTGCTAATTGGAACAGTGGGTTATGTGAGTCTTAACCAACTTTTAATTTCAATATCACACTGTTTTGTTATGACCTTATTGATCAGAAGCGTGAAAACGTTTCAAAATAGTGTATTAAACGAGTACAATGTCTTACACATCACTTTATCTGATATAGTTATCGATTTCTCTAGTTAAATACTGTTCTGTCTCAAAAAAGATTTGTTTAAATTTCGTTAAAGATATAGCAAATCGATGGTGACAAGCGTAGTGTCGCTAGCATTTGGGTGTATATGTGACAAACGCCTGCGCCTGTGACGTCACATTTGTCGACAAACGGCTTGGCAAGATTCATGAAACTTACTCAAACGTATTTTTAGATGAATCGAGAATTTGGCCGCTTATCATCAGCTCGAAAGGAGATTCTCGACGATAAGTCAAAGAACGGATGCGAAGTGAGTTTGTCAAAATATATAACGAAGTATCAATCGAAAGCATTTTTTCAGATGTCAGTTACAGAAGTCATATTTTACAAGGATCGGCTTCATCGATTGGACGAATCTAAGTTCTCCATAATTCTGCCGTTGAGTGGAGATCTAAGACCGGTATTGTATTTAAAATCTGTTATTTTTCTAAAAATTAATTTTTTATGTAGATTAATATGATAGACGCGGTTACGCGGTTGATTGGCATCGAAGTCAATGACACATTGTCCGTCACTCTTTCAAGAGTAAATCTGGAAGCATTCCAGGAGGTAATTTTAGTGAACCGCCCTTTGGTATATTCTACTTTCTTGTAGGTTGCAAAGGACGAGGCGGTGAAGTTCTCTGCACATCGCACTCAAAGAAAGAAGTATCACGCGGTAGACGACAGATGGTTTTATAATATATGTGGTATGATTTGTTCTCTAATTTGTCCATAACTTCAGTAACTCTTCAATTATAATACTCGAAAATCAATTAAAAATCTTACAGTAATCTAATCAACAGATATGATCTCTGGGGCTTTAGAATCTTAATTCATGACTCTTTATCCACTGTTTCTACTTCATCTCCTGTATTCTCTACCTCTCGACATCTCCCTCTCCATTTCTCTTACTCCCCCTTTCATTCTCTCCTTTTCTCTTACTCCCCCTTTCATTCTCTCCCTTCCAATCCCAACCCCTCAACCCTCAAGGATAAAAGGAGATGTAGGTTTTAAAGGGTTTTAAAAAGAAACGAATGAAATGAGAATTTGAGATTTAGCAAAACGGGAACTAGTTCACGAAAAAATTACATGCATGCCACATTACCGTAAGAAAAAACGTAATCTAAAATGTGGCTCTGGCTCTGAAATCTGTATCTTTTTAACAGTTGTATTTCATTTTTGAATAATTCATGAAATCTATGCCATAGATATCGTATGGGTGGCCTGTGATCTGGATACGATCTTCGCTGATGAGAAGACCAAAGATCGTGTACGCGGACGAATGATTGCAGCTAGTCGACGACAACTGGCATCGCTCTTGTGAGTTTCTTGCGACTTTTCCGATATGATATTTATCTGTATATAAAAAAAGAAAGTTCAATCTTCCACATTTAAATCGACATTAATGTAATTGTTTTTATTTTTGTCAATTTTGTTGTTATTTTAGGGAACGACTTCGGAAGAATCTACTGAATGCTAGTCGGGAGTCTTCAGCAAGAGCATGAATGGTTCGTTGTTTTTTCGTTCATTGATATTTTTGGTTTTTAAATGATCTTTCTGTCATGGAATGAATTTATGTATACCAAAAGTTACTGTAGATTTGAACACGCAAACCAAATATGTATGGGTTACGGTAGACGAATTCAAAGGATCCGTAATCGTCGGAAGGCGACTTCTTTATCGTTTTAATCGTTTTAACAATAAATAGTGAGAGTAACGGCTTTAATGTATGAAAATTGTCTGTGTAGTAGTGTGATCCACAAACTTTTCAGATCATTCCTTCTTCATCATCTCTATCATTATTATCCACTAGACGATCTCCATCGTTTCTTTTTCGCCTACCAAGATTCGTCGATTAATGACAAGTTCACATTTTACTTAGTTAGTGTAAGGTTGCATATTCAGTAAGAGATCGAAAGAGAATACTCATGTGCGAGAGCGCAGAATAATTCAATTACCTTTTTTCGGATTTTCTATTTGTACGATATTCATGAAAAGACAAACGACTTATTGTTATTATCTTTGCTCAGATAGGTCTATGCAACCGTACAAGTTACTTTCGCCTTTTATCATATTTTAGTAAATATCCATTGTAAAATCGTTATTACTCGGTGTGTTTCTCCGTGTACCTTAGTATTTTATTTAAAATATTTCTTGTAGTATTAGCCTGTAATCAATCATGTAATCATTTTAATCAATTCGTGTATGAAAGCTTCATTGTATAGGAGTACTGTAGGAATTATATGAATCCATGTATAGGAAATACTGTAGGAATTATATGAATCCATGTATAAGAAATACTGTAGGAAGTGAATGAATCACCCTGTATAGGAAATACTGTAGGAATACAAAATTGTGATTAGTTCATTTGTTTTGCTAGTACCGCTAGATGCCATTCTTGTTATCGTTCTATGATTTGTTATTCTTGTTCATTGACTAGATCACATTTGATTTTTTATTAAAAATTATGCTTATTTATGTCAATAAACGATGTTTATTCACTGTCAGTAATCCCGAGTACAGAACGAGTAATAACAAAAAGGTAGAAAACAGCCTAATAACTGCTAGAGAAAAGGCAGCAAATTGTTTTAAAAATGCTAGAAAAAATGTATGTTACAGTCAAAGAAAAGGCAAGAAACAGCTAAAAGCTATGAAAAAGGTAGAAAACAGCCAGAAAACATACATATCGCTAACTGTAAAATGTATGTATTTTGACAGTTCACATGCATGTATTGTAGCTGTCGCCTGTATTTTTCCTAGCTGTAAAATGTATGTGCGGTTTTACCTGAGTATATGAGCTTATCACGCGTGTCGCGTAAGAATCGAATAAACGGTGGCACATTGAAAAAATCGAAAATGAGCAGAGGTAATTTTTTGGTAGTCCATATGGTCCCTAAGACGGGTGCACGAGCTTTTTTGCATATCTTCATTTTCGGCGTCGAGAGACGCCGTTAAACTTTTTTGACGCCGAAATTGGCTGACTTTGGAGCTCTGTAGCTCTTCTGGGAGTGGTTTTGGTATCGAGTCATCAACAGAACAATTTACTAGAATGACCAGGAGAATACATCGGCATTATTGGCCGATCAATTTTTTTATTAGTATTTTTGTAAATAGATTTTATTGATTGATTCAAAACACAAATCAAAGCCAAAGGTTTTCAATAGCTCAATCGATAGAACTCGACGCCAGCTTTTCAATGGTATGCTGAACGTTTTTGTGTGTGGTTGCGCTCGAAAGTTATGAGCATTTCAAGATTTTCATCGCGTGCGATCGCACGAGAGGAGAGTGACGCAGCCAATGATCTACCCACTCACGTGCCTCGTGTGACCAATTCGCTCATTTTAATTAGTTTTAATGTTGTTCTAGTACATATCCAATATATTTTTAATAACTTTCGAATTTTCTTTTCCATAATTTGATTCCTCATTCATAACCACTCGATGAATATTAATCGCTATACATGTAAATTACAATATGACAAGAGGGTTAAAATTCACAGAGATATTTCATCACACTCTTCCTCGACTACCATCATAATGAAGTCATCTTCGTGTCCTAGAATCACCTCATCCTCATCCTCTCCCTCCTCGAAGACGTTATCGTCATTCTCCGAGTCCTCCGTCTTCGCCACAACCTTTCTCTTCCTGGTCGATCCACTGGTCGATCGAACACTCCACTTCGTCCCAGTGCTCTTCAGATGCAATTAGAACATTGGTGCCATCTGACTGAGCTTTCTACAAGAGATTACGACAGCCATAAAATCAGCAAAAGAAAACTGCGGCAAGGAGGATTGAACCCCTGACAGTCAAAATAAAAAGCAGACACCTTATCCACTACACTACACAGGTAGTTGAGATGGCGTATGATAGATGAGTTCACCAACCAATCCGGATGGTTTGTGTTGGAATCCACACGAATTTATCAATCAAGAAAATCTTGAAATGCTCATAACTTTCGAGCGCAACCACACACAAAAACCTTAAGCATACCATTGAAAAGCTGGCGTCGAGTTCTATCGATTGAGCTATTGAAAACCTTTGGCTTCGATTTGTGTTTTGCATAAATCAATAAAATCGATTTACAAAAATACTAATAAAAATATCGATCGGCCAATAATGCATATGTATTCTCCTGGTCATTCCAGTAAATTCTTCTGTTGATGACTCGATACCAAAACCACTCCCCGAAGAGCTACAGAGCTCCAAAGTCGGCCAATTTCGGCGTCAAAAAAGTTTGACGCCGTCTCTCGACGCCGAAAATGAAGATATGCAAAAAAGCTCGTGCACCCGTCTTAGGGACCATGTGGACTACCAAAAAATGAAATAATATGTGGGGGTCAGAAAATGTGCCAACGACCCCCTAATTTTATTCGATTCTTACGCGACACGCGTGTTATTCATTTCATTCTGAATATTACTCAGTTTGGGATTCCAATGACACATTCATTTCATTTGTGAAATATGTAGATAAAGAGTGCATTCATAGATAGATATTGTTGTGTGAGGAATCGAACAATTGAACCTATCTCCATTAGTGTCCATGATATCCAACCATATCAAATATATTTATTTCTTAATTTTCTGATAACAAAGCCACCATACAAAAGGATGTCGTCTTAATCATTTCAATCATTAAGAATATTTTTAGATTATCTATGAATTGGTATAAAATTAAACGAAGTAACCCAATATTGTGTCTGTCAATCCATTCCACGGTAATAAATACTATTGGATAAGACTGAGATTTAAGATGTTTTATTATTAATCGTAAGAATGTATTAATGCAATGTATCTATCATACAATAATGAAAGATTCTTAATAAATGATTGAATAAAGATAGAGATCATGTGGAATGGTTCAGATGAATGATCATATCATCAGAAAAATAGGATTATTATATGATATCACTCATGATTATAGTCTGAAAGAGATGGTGATGTGAATGAATGGGATGGAATGAATGACTTACAAAGGAAATGAAATACGAGGAGCATCAAACTTATGTTTTCTAACTCTTCTCTTTATAGGTGAATCATATTCAACTACACTTTTAGATGCTGTTACTATTTGTTCAGGTTGATATGTAGATTGCGAATAAGGAGAATATCCACTTGGATCAACTCCAATTGATGGTGATTCTTCCGTATGAATCTTTAATTATATAATATTAATAATTTTCATTAATAATATAACATCAATGAGTAGGTTTCCGCTGTCTAGAACACCTGGCAGAAACTCTTTTATATTGCATGTTTCATGGTCATATTTGTCATAATATAGATCATTTGCATGCTTTTCATAATATACTTCGCATATAATAACATAACTACTACTAATGATAAGATGATTTCCCTTCTGCATATATATTATTAAGAAATAATTTTAATAAAATATGTGAAGTACCTGAGCATTAGTATTAATATAAGAAGGTTGAGATGGAATATCTATTGTATCATTCCATTCATTTGTTTGATGAGAAGGATAAACTTCATTTTCTTTTACTTTTCGTTCATTAGGTCCTTCGTAATATGAATTAGCATCTCCTGTTCTTCCAGTTGATCGAATTGGTTCTTCATTTGATGATGGATATCCAGTCGATCCTTAATTATATATTCATATTATTATTTATTTTATATTCATAAATTCTATGTAAATACCTCCATTTGATTCATTTCCATATTCCCCATTACTATTTGATCCATATCCCGAACCTCCTGATCCTAATCCATTACTGTTTGATCCACCATATAAATGAGATCCTGGTCCAGAAATAGTGCTTATTTCATCCAAATCTCCCGATCCGGAACCTCCAAAACCAGAGCCGGAGCCATCATGTCCTCCAGAACCAGAACCGGAACCAGTGTGCCATCCAGAACCGGAACCCGAGCCATCATGTCCTCCAGAAACAGATCCAGATCCATTAAAATCTCCCGATCCAGAGCCGGATCCACTGTGCCATCCAGAACCAGAGCCGGAGCCATCTTGTCCTCCAGAACTAGAACCGGAACCCGAGCCATCATGTCCTCCAGAACTAGAACCGGAACCAGTGTGCAATCCAGAACCGGAACCCGAGCCATCATGTCCTCCAGAACCAGAGCCAGATCCATTAAAATCTCCCGATCCAGAGCCGGACCAACTGTGCCATCCAGAACCAGAGCCGGAGCCATCTTGTCCTCCAGAACTAGAACTGGAACCAGTGTGCCATCCAGAACCGGAACCCGAGCCATCATGTCCTCCAGAACTAGAACCGGAACCAGTGTGCCATCCAGAACCGGAACCCGAGCCATCATGTCCTCCAGAACCAGAGCCAGATCCATTAAAATCTCCCGATCCAGAGCCGGACCAACTGTGCCATCCAGAACCAGAGCCGGAGCCATCTTGTCCTCCAGAACTAGAACCGGAACCACTGTGCCCTCCAGTACCAGAACCAGATCCACTAAAATCGCCCGATCCAGAGCCTGATGGGCTAGACTCTTCAAAAATATTCCCTTGATTATGTTAATAATGATTATAATGAATATTATTACCTTCATCAGTTTGATTTCCTCCATTCGACGAACCATCTTAATATTCATATATTAATTTACTATTACAATGTTAATACAAACTAACCAAATCCTCCAGAGCTTGATCCTGAACCAGAACCTCCAAATCCTCCTGAGCCAGATCCAGATTCCGAACCTCCGAATCCTCCAGTGCTTGATCCTGAGCCAGATCCTGACTCCAAACCTCCGAATCCTCCAGAGCTTGATCCTGAGCCAGATCCAGACTCCAAACCTCCGAATCCTCCAGTGCTTGATCCTGAGCCAGATCCTGACTCCAAACCTCCGAATCCTCCAGAGGTTGATCCTGAGCCAGATCCAGACTCCGAACCTCCGAATCCCCCAGAGCTTGATCCTGAACCAGAACCTCCAAATCCTCCTGAGCCAGATCCAGATTCCGAACCTCCGAATCCTCCAGAGCTTGATCCTGAGCCAGATCCAGACTCCAAACCTCCGAATCCTCCAGAGCTTGATCCTGAGCCAGATCCAGACTCCAAACCTCCGAATCCTCCAGAGCTTGATCCTGAGCCAGATCCAGACTCCGAACCTCCTAATCCTCCAGAGCTTGATCCTGAGCCAGATCCAGACTCCGAACCTCCGAATCCTCCAGAGCTTGATCCTGAATCAGAACCTCCAAATCCTCCTGAGGAGCTAGATCCTGATTCTTTACCTCCGAATCCACCGGAGCTTGAACCAGAACCAGAACCGCTAGATCCTCCAGAGCTTGATCCAGACTCCGAACCTCCGAAACCTCCAGCTCCTGATCCGGATCCTGAATCAGAATTATTAGAATCACCAGATCCTGATCCTGATCCCGAACCTCCGAACTCTCCTGAGCTAGCTCCTCCATGTCCTCCAGAACCAGAGCTTGAGCCGGATCCACCGAATCCACCGGAGCTTGAGCCGGAACCTGATCCCGAACCTCCGAACTCTCCTGAGCTAGCTCCTCCATGTCCTCCAGAACCAGAGCTTGAGCCGGATCCACCGAATCCACCGGAGCTTGAGCCGGAACCTGATCCCGAACCTCCGAACTCTCCTGAGCTAGCTCCTCCATGTCCTCCAGAACCAGAGCTTGAGCCGGATCCACCGAATCCACCGGAGCTTGAGCCGGAACCTGATCCCGAACCTCCGAACTCTCCTGAGCTAGCTCCTCCATGTCCACCAGAACCAGAGCTTGAGCCGGATCCACCGAATCCACCGGAGCTTGAGCCGGAACCTGATCCCGAACCTCCGAACTCTCCTGAGCTAGCTCCTCCATGTCCTCCAGAACCAGAGCTTGAGCCGGATCCACCGAATCCACCGGAGCTTGAGCCGGAACCTATTCCCGAACCTCCGAACTCTCCTGAGCTAGCTCCTCCATGTCCTCCAGAACCGCCAGAGCTTGAGCCGGATCCACCGAATCCACCGGAGCTTGAGCCGGAACCTGATCCCGAACCTCCGAACTCTCCTGAGCTAGCTCCTCCATTTCCTCCAGAACCAGAGCTTGAGCCGGATCCACCGAATCCACCGGAGCTTGAGCCGGAACCTGATCCCGAACCTCCGAACTCTCCTGAGCTAGCTCCTCCATGTCCTCCAGAACCAGAGCTTGAGCCGGATCCACCGAATCCACCGGAGCTTGAGCCGGAACCTGATCCCGAACCTCCGAACTCTCCTGAGCTAGCTCCTCCATGTCCTCCAGAACCAGAGCTTGAGCCGGATCCACCGAATCCACCGGAGCTTGAGCCGGAACCTGATCCCGAACCTCCGAACTCTCCTGAGCTAGCTCCTCCATGTCCTCCAGAACCAGAGCTTGAGCCGGATCCACCGAATCCACCGGAGCTTGAGCCGGAACCTATTCCCGAACCTCCGAACTCTCCTGAGCTAGCTCCTCCATGTCCTCCAGAACCAGAGCTTGAGCCAGAGCCGCTGAGTCCACCAGCGCCTGAACCTATTTTAATAATAAATAAATAATCATAATTGTGAATGATACCTCCAGTAGAAGATCCACCAGATTCTCCGAAGAATTCTTCAGAACCCGTTAGTGAACCAGAGCCAGATCCAAGACCAGAACCAGAGCCAGATCCAAGACCAGAACCAGAGCCAGATCCAAGACCAGAACCAGAGCCAGATCCAAGACCAGAACCAGAGCCAGATCCAAGACCAGAACCAGAGCCAGATCCAAGACCAGAACCAGAGCCAGATCCAAGACCAGAACCAGAGCCGGAACCTCCTAATCCTCCAACTGATGATCCTCCTAATCCTTTTTCTTCTTCAGATCCTCCAAATTCACTTTCTCCAGCATGAGGATCTGAATGATAAGCTATGATTTTAGATAATATGATGAATATTACCAATTGGAGATATGATTCCATCAGGTCCTTTAACAAGATCAGGAGGTAGAGATGGTAGTCCAACTACTTCTGGTCTTGTTTCTAACTCAGGAATTTCCTGTAATATACTAATGATATTTGTTATTAATGATTTCATACCATATGAACTCCAGCAGGTCCTTCTATAATAGGGGATGGAGCTACGGGTATTTGTCCTTCACTTGATCCAATTGTATTTGTTCCTATAACATATCCAATTATTGAATCCATATAATGATTGTGTATTACCAGTTGTGATATGTCCTCCCTTATCTCCTCCTCCAATAGTTCCACCTAATCCTCCTTGTTTATCTTCAAGTCCTCCTATTCCTCCAATTCCTCCACCAGGAGATACATATTGTCCTTTATTATCAGGATGAGGTCCATATGGTTTAATCAATGGTCCATGAGGTGATACAATGTATGTATTTCCTCCATTAGGAAGATGAGGATATGATGGATTGTATGGGTTAATCTTCTGAATGAAACATCTTATCAATCATCATTCATATTATTATATACTAACAGGTATAGGTTGAACTACTTGAGGTACATTAGGATAGATTGGTCGAGATGGAGCAACTAGATAAGAATTGGGTATTGATGGAGCTGATTGATATATTGATGATGCAACTGATACGGGAATACTTCCACTGAAAATCATATTCATTTTTATTATTTTATATATTTTTGGTCGATAGAATATTATGTTAAAGAATGAATTAATATGAGTATTATGAATATTGCAGAATACTTGTATCTTCTCACTTATCTCGTCTTTTAATTACGTAATGAAAGAAAGGATTGAATGAATCAAATGAACTATTCATCTCTTTTATCTATCTTCATATCGTATCTTGGATCGAAAATTGTCTTATCTCATTTCCATTCCTTTTCTTATTCTCAATGGCACAAAGAAAAACCAGATAATCCATTTCTCTTTCTATTTAGATCAATTCAAGATCTTTTATTTCAATCATGTCATCTACCAATAACCAATCTCATTTTCTCTTTTATCTTTCAATTATCAATAACTAATCAAATAATTTCCTGTACATACCATATCACTAAATTTAGTACTAATGTCACTAAAGCAGCTTTACAAGGGGATGGTCTCAACTGGTCCTGGCCATATGAGATGGCAATAACATGACTAGGATCAGTTTTCGATGCTGATTACGAATCCGTCTTCGGAAAATGCCTAATCGACCTCTGTTCCGAGAAAATCGGTATTGAAATGTTGCTTTTTAATTCGAAAAGTCGTGCAGTTTCCTTCACAAACTATCTGGACTGCATCGTAAAGATCCGGCAATGTAAGGTAAACTATTGCGAGAGTTTATAGATGAGTTCACCAGCCCACTCGGACGGTTTGCGCAGGAAACCACACGATTTTCCGAATTAAAATATCGATTTCCTCGAAAATCAGGTCGATTAGGCACTTTCTGAAAACGGATTCGTAATCAGCATCGAAAACTGATCCTAGTCATGTTATTGCCATCTCATATGGCCAGGACCAGTTGCGACCACCCCCTTGTTAGAAAATATTAGGGAGTGGTTTTTAAACACTATGTTTTTCGGAGAGATACAGGGAAATAAGAAATCATTGCGATTTGCATAATGACGTATAGAAAGAATATTGAGTAAAGCATATAATGATTTGTTGTTTCAATTGATTTGTTTTGAATGATTTGAATGATCTAATATGTTTTCTCATTCTCCTTTATCCATTCCATTCTTTTCTCTTATCAAACATCTTGTTCTAAGGAGAAGAATAGAAATGAATGAATAGAGAATAAAGAAAGGATGAATATAATGATTCATTCATTTAATGACATTTGAAGGATGAATGAAGTAATTGTATTAGATGTAATAGAATGAACTAACCTGCATGGATTAGTACAACCAATGATAGAAGGTGTACAACATCCACCACCTCTTCCTCCAAAACATCCATATGTTGAACTTATTAATAATGATGATATCCACTTAATATATAATATATTATTTTATGATGAATAAAGGATATAGATAATCTCCCACAAATTGTTTTAATTCTATCCCAAAACATTCATTATTTTTGTGGTTGAATAAATTTATTTTCGATACTTTTGATCTAACAGAGAAGACTGATTATAAAACATGATCATCTCCATGTTATCTAACAGCATAAATTGAAGATTATCATTTAATTTACTAGAGAAGTAAGAAAAAATCTGAGATTAAGAAAAAAAATATGGATAGATGTACCTACCAAGGTGTGGAATATCATAGTTTAGACTTATGGGAAAGATTTGGAGTGAAAAAGAAAATGATATCCTCAGTCTATCATGTTCTTTTTCTTTCCCTTTATAGTGGATGAATGTAAAGGGGAGGGGGCTGAGGGAGGAGAGGGGATGAGGGGAGAGGTGAGTCGAAAGGAGAGGGGACGTGAGGGAGAGGAGGAGAGGAGGGGAGAGGGGAGGGGGAAGGAGAGGGGACGTGAGGGAGAGGAGGAGGTGAGGGGAGAGGGGAGGGGAAAGGAGAGGGGACGTGAGGGAGAGGAGGAGAGGAGGGGAGAGGGGAGGGGAAAGTAGAGGGGACGTGAGGGAGAGGAGGAGAGGAGGGGAGAGGGGAGGGGGAAGGAGAGGGGACGTGAGGGAGAGGAGGAGGTGAGGGGAGAGGGGAGGGGGAAAGGAGAGGGGACGTGAGGGAGAGGAGGAGAGGAGGGGAGAGGGGAGGGGAAAGGAGAGGGGACGTGAGGGAGAGGAGGAGGTGAGGGGAGAGGGGAGGGGAAAGGAGAGGGGACGTGAGGGAGAGAAGGAGAGGAGGGGAGAGGGGAGGGGAAAAGAAAGTGGAGGTGAGGGAGAGGAGGAGGGGAGGGGAGAGGGGAGGGGAAAGGAGAGGGGAGGTGAGGGAGAAGAGGAGGGGAGGGGAAAGGAGAGGAGAGGTGAGGGAGAGGAGAAGGGGAGGGGAGAGGGAGGGGAGGCGCGGATATCGAGGAATGAACTCGAATTTTAGAGATTGATAGCCTAAGGGCAACATTGAACAATCAACATAACATAAATATCAATTAATGATCTGGCAATAATTTGTTCCATCAATATTAAAATGAATATTAAAGTTAATGTATATTTCTTGTTTTACATCATACTTATCATACGGTAATCTTTTACTTATCTCTATTCATTTACACAATTAAATCCTTAATTTTGCAATGATCTACTATATTTTTCAGAAAATTAAGTCATTATCACGGATCTCCTGTAAAAATGTATGAAAATGAGACCCTTTTGCGACCGTTTTAAATTTCTTTTCTCCGATTTGGCTGATACTTGGTTCGTTAATCATAATGAGGGAAAGGAGAAGGCCTAACCACTTGTTTTCGCCAAATTTTCATTTTTATCGATTTTTTGATCTACCACTTTGGCGAGTCATATCTCACTCAAATTTTGACTTACAGCGTGCAATTTTTTTTCAATCGACTCGAAATGAACTAATCTAGAAGTTACTCAACAAAATGTATGTGCGAAAACGCCATCTTCTACCTGTTTTCTTCGAAAAACTGATTTTTTGGGTACATAATACAAATTTTCTCAAAATTTTTCCACAAAAGGTACGATTTTTATTCGCGATTCTGTTTCCTCATCCTCGAATTGAGGTACTCACATATTTCTTAGGTCATAAGTCGCGGCACCCGATATCGATCCTCAGAGGGAACCCGGACTGCGTTATTTTCATTCAAAAATACATTTCGTATCTCCTCTCTCTTCATTTTCGTGCAAATTCGCAATCAAGGTATACCAATCGAAAGCTCTCAACGAGCTCTACAAAAATGACCAAATAGTACAAGTCATGAAATTTGATCGTTTTCAAGATATGCCAGAAATTCCGTAACGAGTACTACAATGATGCCAAGAAGCTGCGTGCGGAGGAGGTCGAGAAAAGAATGAAAGAAAGAGCGGACATCCTTCCCGCTGAGGGAATGACCCACGAGCAAATCAAGAACCTCAGCAGAACTCTCGTCTCAGCGAAGAAGAAGCAACTGGATACTAACGGAGTGAGGAGCAGAAGAAGAAGAGCGCTTTTGGATGATTTGTTCATGGATTTGGATGAGGATGAGATTCAGATCGAGAAGGAGGTCGATGTGGAGGAGGATAATAGAGAGATTACTGCTGACGCTGTCTATGATTTTCTTCACAGTGATCTCAAGGAGTATTTCGATGATCCGGATATTTTTTCGACCATTCAGAGTCCAATATCGGAAACATCGATGAATAGTCTCGTATTTCAAAATGCTTATTTTCCAATGATTCTTTGAATATCTAAGATAAACATATTTATATCATTGCTATTTTATTTGCTGTTTTTTCCTTTTCTATAACACTAATAACAAATAATATAAGCAAAACACGTTCTAGAGAGCACCGTGAATCAATTGCATTGTACAGCAAATAGTGGAGAAAAAACGGATTTTCTGGCATATCTTGAAAACGATCAAATTTCATGACTTGTACTATTTGGTCATTTTTGTAGAGCTCGTTGAGAGCTTTCGATTGGTATACCTTGATTGCGAATTTGCACGAAAATGAAGAGAGAGGAGATACGAAATGTATTTTTGAATGAAAATAACGCAAAGTCCGGGTTCCCTCTGAGGATCGATATCGGGTGCCGCGACTTATGACCTAAGAAATATGTGAGTACCTCAATTCGAGGATGAGGAAACAGAATCACGAATAAAAATCGTACCTTTTGTGGAAAAATTTTGAGAAAATTTGCATTTTGTACCCAAAAATCAGATTTCGAAGAAAAAAGGTAGAAGATGGCGTTTTCGCTAATACATTTTGTTGAGTAACTTCTAGATTAATTCATTTCGAGTCCATTGCAAAAAAATTTCACGCTGTAGGTCAAAATTTGAGTGAGATATGACTCCCCAAAGTGGTAGATCAAAAAATCGATAAAAATGCAAATTTGGCGAAAACAAGTAGTTAGGCCTTCTCCTTTCCCTCATTATGATTAATGAACCAAGTACCAGCCAAATCGGAGAAAAAAATTTTAAAACGGTCGCATGGCTTCTTTCATTCTTATAGGAGATCCGTGTTATGGTGAAAATAGAAGTGTGCCTCTTGAATATTGGGTTAGATCTATAGAATATGATTGTATTCCATATTAGTTGACTCAAAGAAATATCATTCTATATACTAAGAATGGAATGGTCTCAAATTACCATGGAGTTACAGTTGTATGACTAGAGACTTATACCATTCGAACCGTCATGCCATTCCGTTGTGTCCACTTGCCACGAACTTCTGAAATTCGAGAAAATCGACAATGAAAAGTTGAATTTCGAGATGTAGTAGGTAAGATTCAGTTCTCTGCTCAATGAACCTTGTAGATAAAATATTTTTTTGGAAAGAAACTGAAATAGGCTGACTTAAATTTCGTAAAATGTTTACAAATGACGGTCTCTAGTCATAACTCCATGGTGAATTGAGACCATTCCCTTGTGATTATAAACTTTATTCTTATTTATTATAGTAATATTCATGAAGATCCTATTATTGAAGATGAGACTGTTACACAGTTTGAAGACATTTATCAAGAGTTTTCTCTGATGAGCATACTGGACCACTACTGCTTGGAAGTAAGACCGTCGATATAAATGAAGATATCCTTCCATCTTACTGGCGGACGTCCCTTTTAGGTCCTCGAGAGACACTATAACATTTTATTGTTATATTTATGAAAGAACTTGAAGAAATCAGAAGATGGTTTGTTCATTAGTAATTCATTTATTGAAATATCTTTATTGAAAGTTTCACTTTTGATGAAATGGAACAAAAGAATGAATTGGATGATATATGGAGTAGAACCATCCATTATCCCTATTGTCTTCATGAGATCACACCTTAAGAGGAAGAGATGTCTAGAGGAGAGGGAGAGGGAGAGGGAGAGGGAGAGGGAGAGGGGAGAGGGGAGAGGGGAGAGGGAGAGGGAGAGGGAGAGGGAGAGGGGAGAGGGGAGGAGAGGGGAGGAGAGGGGAG